>NMUG010011426.1:0-10633 GCA_002855965.1 Monotropa hypopitys
CAACACAAAGTTCTTAGCACAGGTGGTCTCTTTTCCCACTTACAGAGGGAAATGTGCCCAGTAGGAAATTGGACCTGTCTCTTTTAATCACCCCTAAAGAAAGCTGGCAACTTAATGCTTACAACTGTGGGCTATCTGAATTGAAGTTTTGCCCTTTTGATTTGTTGTCCATATTAGGTACCTGTATAATTTGATAGTAGGCGGATAGTCATATTGTTGCCTGTTATTCAAAGGTGTTTGGAGGAGGATGGAGAGAAGTTTGATAATATAGACACTTTAACATAAATGTTGATCAATATTTTGGAGGTTTGAAACATAAAGAAAAGGCTGATTTACTTAAAACACAAATGATTTATGGAGTTTTTATGCACTTTGTTGGTACAATCGAAAATGGTTTGAGTATCTAGCTTGTTGAAAATTTGTAGTAATGACCATAACAGACCATTTGACTTGTTACTTAGATTCCAACTGAAGCAAAAGCTGACATTTTTTCTGACTTGTTTTCTCGAATAATGCATGGATTATGTTCGTTGACATGGGATCTATGCTCTGAAATAGGCGCTAGGGTGGTAGATATATTAAGTGCATGTAGTGGTGATAGCATCAAAACTACAAGAAAAGTGATATATTAGGTAATAAATAGAGTATCAACATGTTTAACAATTGGGTTACCTCTTGTAATGTTTTACCTCAGCAAAACATCATATTCCGTCGAATTCTATAATGGCATGTTACTGAATCTTAGACTGAATCTTAGACATTCATTTGGACCCTCTACATATAAAGTTTTTCTGTTGTAGATGATGGCTCATTAGATTTGTCTTTAATACAAATGGAAGAACTTGTGGTTGTCAATGTTGGAAACATCTCCACATCACCAATTACCAGAAAGCCGTTATTCTATACTTTCTCAAATATTATTTTGTGGACGTGCTCACCTTTAATAAATTTTAAGATATGCCCTTAGTAAAGGAGCTACATCCTTTGCAATAGACATTGAAGAAGCTCCTCGTGATGGTGGAGGGTATAGAACCCCTGTATCGTCCATCAAGGTGTTACAACGCTCTATACTAAGGAGAAATGAAGCTATACTCCTGGAAGCAGAGCCTACAGGCAACTCTTACCTAAATCTGAAACACAAAGCCATCATTTCAAAGTTACAAGGATTGGTTTTTATCTATTGCTTTTGTTTTTTCTTTCCTATATTTTCTCTCCCAACTTTTCCTGGTCTGTTTTATGTTAGGCTTATATCAATTCATGGTCAACATCTAACAACAATCAGGCTGTATTTAAGTATTTGTACAAGTGGCATGTATTTCTACTTGTCAATCCTTGATGGTATTGGATATCATTGGGTATGATCAGAGAGGTTAAGGATTTCTTTATCTGGCTAGTAGAAAGTCTCCTAAAGTCCATCAAGATAAATTTGATTGTTTCTTTTTCTAGTGATTCAAGATTTTGGAGTTTCAGTAGATTCATGTTTCACTATTTTCATGGTATATTTACTTTAACATGTTTGAGGGAACAAAAACTTGACTATTTCTATTTTTTAAGGCAGTGACGATCATATTATTTGACATTTTGGAATCACCCTTCATGGATCCTTCTCGGTCTTTATTTAAGCGTACACTTTGCTTGTTTACTTTACTTATTGCAGGGAATGCATACAACTTGTTTGCCTTTCCTTCAGAGTGCAACTTCTCAGGTTCGAGATTTCGCCTCAACTTGGTGAATACTATCAAGGATGATACTGAGAGAGTTTTGGAAGGCTCTCCATATTGCAAGTATTTACATCACTTGTTCTTACTAATTTATTCCCTCCATGGGATTCTAAGAGTTAATATGGTTTAGACTTGATATATTGTTATTATAATTATGCATGGTAGAATTTTGTATTAGAATAATAATGTTATGTTGTGTTATGTTTTATTTTCCCTTTTTGTCATTCTTGTAATAACCCTATGTCTAGGTACCTTAGTATAATTTTCTCTCTCATTAATATGAAAGAGAAGGATAACCTAATCATTATCTAAGCATTTTTATCACAAAATAACATGGTATCAGAGCCTAAACTTGTTTTGGGCTAAACTCTAAACCCAAACCCTAGATCTGCCGCCGCCATACCCTCGCCGACTGTCGCTGGCCCTTGCTTGGCCTTTGCCGACAGTCGCAGGCCCTCTCCGTCCCTTTCCCAGCTTTCGCTGACCTTCTTCCAGTCTTCGCACACACTGACGGCCAACCGCAGCCTTCGCAGCCTTCGTCTTTCGCCATCGACATTAGCCAGCCATTGCCGGCCTTCGTTTACTCTTCGTGCACTGTCGTCAGCCCTTGCAGGCCTCTTCCAGACCAGATCCGACCTCTATCCGGCCCTCACAAGCTTCGCCAGACATCACAAGGACTCCACCAGTCTTCGACCATCCTCGTCGATCATCGACAACCTTTCGCTGGCCATCGCCGGATGGTGTTTGATTTTTCTGAAGACTCTTGTTCTCTTCAGAGCATTTTTTCGTGTTTCGTGGATACTGTTGGATTGCCGTTTTGATTGAAGGTTATCTGTTCATAGCTTGTCATGTTTTTTTTTTGGGGGGGGGGCAAAAAAATATGGCCCCAATATTCCAATTTCTATGCTCTCATAGTGGTTTCATACCTTGGTTGCTTGATTGGTGACATCTGTTTTATCACGGTGATTATTTCTCTTTTATCGTGGTGATTATTGCTGATTGTTGTTGGGTTAGTTTTTTGTTTGATGGACGAAATGACTAGTGAATCCACCACTAGTATCCTTCCACCCTCAAGGGAGAGTCATGATTTTATAAATACTCAATCTGAAAACTACAATCCGAGCCTTAAAATCACCACCCCATTGTTCAATTGTCAAAACTATCTAGCATGATCGCATAGTTTGACGCTTTTCTTGAAGAGTAAGGAAAAAATGAGTTATGTTGATGCAAGGATTCAATCACCAAGTGTTACTGGTCCCGGGTATGACCAATGGGAGATTGCCAACTCTTTGATTATGGGTTGACTCATTCATTCTATGGTTCCTAATATTGGTGAGAGCTATCTATCTATGGCAACCACTCAGGATATTTGGGAAGCAGTGGCAGCCACCTATTCCCAGAAGGGTAACCATTCACAGGCATTCGAGTGTCGTCGTTTTATTGAGCAATCTGTTCAGGGGGAGAAGTCTGTTCTTCAATATTTTACATTTCTGAATATGACTGGAAACGTTTGGATCATCTCCAGGATTATAAGCCCTTCTGCACTATTGATTCCATTGGCTATAGGAAGTTTCTCGAACATGAAAGGGGTTTCAAGTTTCTCAAAGGTTTCAATGTGGAGTTTGTTCCTGTGAGGAGTCGTGTTTTTGGTATGGAAACTCTTCCATCCCTTCAAGAAGCTTTTGCTTATATTCAAAATGAGGAGAGTCGTCGTCCTGCTATGATTCTAGTAGCCTCGTCAGACCGTTCTGCCTTACTTTCTGCTCCTTCTACAAAGGGACCCATGTTGTCTCTCACTTCTTCGTCACCTTCGAGAAAGGCTCATATGTTCTGTGATTATTGCCACCGGTCAAGATACACCCTTGAGACTTGTTGGAAGCTGCATGGGGTTCCTTCAAGGGTCGAGGTGATTGCCATGATAATCGTGGAGGTTGATCTGGTCAGGCTAGATGACGAGGATCTCATTCACATGCCCATCAGGCAAGTACATTTGAGTCGCATACCACTGGTCCTACTGAGTTTGAGGATGTTCTATGTCGGGTTCTGGAGCATCGATCTTCATCCACTTCTACTGATACATCCCACAATGCATCTCCTGTTTCATTTGCCCACTCAGGTAATTTAGTCTTTTTCTACAAGTGCCTTTCTGTCCCACCAGTCTTTACCATAGATTATTGATTTCGGTGCCTCCGATCATATGTCTGGGTCTTCTGATCTTTTCTTAAATTATAAGCCTTCTTCAGGTCATGACAAAGTTAGGATTGCTGATGACACTATTTCTTCTGTTTTCGGTAAAGGTTTAATCTGTGCCACTCCATCTCTACCTTTATCTTCTGTTTTATATGTTCCAAATTTCTCTGTCAATCTTTTATCCTTGAGTCATCTTACTCGTGATCTGAACTCTAGTGTGACCTTTTTTCCTGATCATTGTGTGTTTCCGGAGCTTATCACGAGAATGACGATTGACATTGGTAGAACAGAGCATAGTCTCTATATCCTGAATCGGCCTGATCAATCAGCTCATCATTCCATCCAGTTTCCAACGACCAAGGAAGATTTATGGTTGTGGCATCAATGTCTTGGGCATCCTTCTTTTTATTTACTTAGATATTTATTTCCTTCAGTTTCTTACAATAATAATGTGCCGGAATTTCAATGCGAGTTCTGTCAACTTGGAAAACAACAAAGTGCTTCTTTTGCTTCTAGTTCTAATAAAAGTTTAATTTTATTGTATTCCACTGTGATGTTTGTGGTCCATCTCGTATTATGTCTGTGAAAAGCCATCGATGATTTGTTACCTTTATAGATGATTTTTCTCGAACCACTTGGATGTATCTCATGAAAGAAAAATGGAGTTTTTTTCTGTGTTCCAACATTTTTTGATTCATACTCAATTTAGTGTCGTACAGATCTTACGATCTGATAATGACGGCGAATACATTGGTTCGGGGCTAACTCAGTATTTTTCAACTCATGGGATTATCCATCAGACTTCTTGTTCCAATACTCCCCAATAAAATGGGGTAGCGGAGCGTAATAATCGTCATCATCTTGATATGGCTCATAATATGTTGTTTTCTATGGGGTGTCGCGGTCTTATTGGAGTTAGGTTGTTCTCACCACTGCCTATCTCATTAATTGGCTTCCTACCCAGATTTTGCACAAACAAGCTCCTCTTCAGGTCCTTCTAGTGTTCGAGTCATTATTTTCCATTTATCCCAAAATATTTGGTTGTATTTGTTTTGTCCACAATCATTCTCCTACTCGTGGTATGTTATATCCTCGCTCCATCAAGTGTGTCTTTCTTGGGCACTCCTCCACAAAAAAGGAGTATATTTGTTATCATCCTCCAACTTGTAAGTGGATTGTATCCATGGATGTTACTTTCTTCGTTTCTCGGTCCTACTTCGTGGTGTTCTAGTCATCTTTTCAGGAGGAGCCCTAGTGTGAAGAGATACTTGTTCCTCCGGTTGATCCAGTTGTTGTGGAAACTGTCCAGGGTGCACCGAGCCATACTAACTCTGGTTCCCTAAGAAAACTAGAGAGCTGGAAACAAAAGAGCAAGTGTATGTCAGGGACAAAGCAAGACAGAAAGTTAATTGGATACAAGAGACCATTTTGATCCTCCACTGTTGTCTCCTGCCCTTATAAGAGTCCAGGTAATTCTACAACTAATGATACGATTGAATCGACAGATACTGTTATTTCTGATCTCACTGGTCTTGACCTACCTGTTGTTCAACGGATGGGGGTGAGATCCTGCACTCACCACTGTATATCTAATTTCGTTTCCTATTCTCACTTGTCCTCGTATAAAGCTTTTGTGTCTAAAATTTCCTCTGTGAGTATACATAATCATTTTCAGGATGCTATTGCTATTCCTGAATGAAAACTTGCTATGGTAGAGGAAATGAAAGCCTTTCGTAAGAATGACACTTGGGATTTGACTGAGTTACCTAAGGGTAAATGCATTGTGGGATGTAAATGGATGTATGAAGCACAAGGTAGATGGTTCTATTGAGCGGTATATGGCTCGGCTTGTGGCAAAGGGATTTCCTCAGGCCTATGGGGTGGACTATCAAGAGACATTTGCTTCAGTTGCAAAAATGAATTTTGTCAAGATTCTTCTCTCTTGTAGCTAATCTGGATTGGTCTCTTTACCAGTTTGATGTAAAGAATTCTTTCCTACATGTTGATCTGGAAGAAGAGATGCACATGGATATTCCTCCTGGGTTTGAAGTTGCTCAAACCAAGGGTAAGGTGTGTTGACTTCGGAAATCCTTATATGGTCTCAAACAATTCCCAAGGGCTTGTTTTGAGAGGTTTACTCAGGCAATGTTGAAATTTGGTTTCAAACAGAGTCAAGCTGATCATACGCTATTTGTAAAACATTCTTTGCATGGTAAGAGTACAACTCTCATGTATATGTTGATGACATAGTTCTTAGAGGAGACGATGTCGATGAAATTCCTCGGTTGAAGGAGTATCTGGAAAAGGAGTTTGAAATCAAAGACCTGGGGAATCTGAAATACTTTTTGGGTATAAAAGTCGCTAGATCCAAAGATGAGATCTTTATATGTAAGGCCCCGACCCAAGAAATAGTACCCAAAATATGTCTTTATTTAAAATACAATTTCTGAAATTTTGGAGTTTTTTCGGAATTTATTTAGGATATGCTTTGGCCTTAAAATGAATTTTGAAGTCTTAATTGAAGTAATAGACCTACCTAAGGACCTAAATGATAAAATCAGAACAATTGGGGCATTCTCGCCATTAGCCGAACTCAGTAGGGTCCGTACGTAACTGGTCGGCCACGTCAGCCAACCAGATGGCAGAAAGCTATCAGACAACTGTGCTAAACCCCAAGGCGTGCGACGGGAAAGGACAAAAGGACGACCAACCCAGTGGGATTCTTGCATAAAGCTGACCCGTCCGGGAAATGGGGTGGACGAAAGTTGAAAAGCTGCCTCGAGATTTAGGGCGACGTGTGTCAGTGGTCGGATAAGGAGGGAAAATTTGGCGCCAAAACTCCTTCCATCCCACCCTATATAAACGAGCTCTTATCACTCATTTTCGACACACCAGAAGCTCCCAAGCATTCGTAACTCCCAATTAACCAGCCATCCCTTGTTCAAATCACCAACCGGTCGAACCTCTGCTCGGCAGGAAACCCTTCGGCCAATCCATCACTCAGCCAAACCTTGACAACTTCCCAGTGTTCGGCAAACCATTCTCCCGAGCAGCCAGCCTTGTTCGAGTGCTCGGCAAGTCGAAACCCTCTAGAAAATTAAGCCTTCGGTCAGAGGTAAAATACTTGTTTCATGTTATGCTCATATACCCTTGGCCATAACTGCTCGGAAAACCTTAGTAAAGGTCTTGTCGAAGCCCCTTGGACCTTAAAAACTTTATATTCTGCTCGGCAGACCTCTTTAATGATCCGACCACACTAAAATCTGCTCGGCACACCTGTTTTGCACATTGATGTAGCCTTGCCAACCTTCTCATTGTCTGGAGAAATTGTGCTCGGCTAAACTTGACCTGATCTTTAATACCTGAGTTTTTTTTCCAGTTCGGCTAAAATGCAAACTGATCGGGCACTTGGCCCCAGTGATTCCTAAGGGAACACAGAGCCTTTTCGACCAATTGGGTCTCCAGAAGACTTAGTTCCCATACCCCTCTCACATTCGTCCGCTTCGACCGACGACCAAGAAATATCGTAATATCTACTTTTTATTCTTGGTATTCCAAATCAGCACTATAAAAGCACCAGACGACGTCCGACAGCCTTCTGCTCGGCAAAATGGCCAGTCATCCAAGCCTTGTCTGCTTCTGCTGGGCAGGACGATCCGTTCTTTGACCTCTCTCTGCTCGGCTAAGCATCAATTTGAGAAAACACTTGACCTAAACACTTGTATCCATATTTCGACCATTTTTGACCAATCGAAGATCCGAAACACATTATTCCCGCACTCCCACTGTACTCGGTCTTAATATGACCGGAGCCCCGTTAGAACTTGGTATTCCCACTCCGCACTGAGAATACTGACCTTCTATTTCAGCAACCATCCGGTCGGTCAATTCCTAACCAGACCTCCGTAATGATCTATTTGGCAACCTACTTCAGCTCGGCCATAGCCCGTTCGGCCAAGACATGAGCCTTCGGCCCAACATCCAAACAGTCCGGCCTATAAGCTTTCGGTTTTGCTAAATGCGGCCAGTGAGCCTTCGGCCATAGAGCCAGTCGGCCAGGTTTGGTCCGACTGAGCTCAGTTCGACAGTAAAACTAAAATAACTTGGAAATAATAGATCTCGATGAATATGCCAGATTTGAGGACTGCTTGATATTCAAAGGAAATGAGTAAAAGACAACCCATTGTATCAGGTGAATCTCTATATGCCATTGTTACTCGTACTTGTTTAACACGTTTTATCATTTTGGCAAACTATCTTTATGGCTATTGAGCCACGATATTATCTTGTGTTTTAAAGAAATTGATGAAACATGAAAATCTCTTTTGTACATGGATGAGCAATATGAAATGTTTTACTTGATTGTCGGCACGAACATGACCACAGAAAGACGGTCATAAGCGGTTGGAGCCCGGATGCTGGGGGCGGGGTCAGATTCCAGCAGACAGGGATTGGCTATAAGGTAGGACCATTACCAGGTGGTCATTGGGTGATATCACGCCACTATTGAAAATCAGGGATAGCTCCCCTTATACTGATACCATGGTTGGCTATCATGATTGTTGGACAACTGAATTAATAAAGCGCAAAGACGCTATCAAATGCATTGGATGCAAGTACATATCATGTATGGAAGATGACGAAATCCATTGAGGCCTCGAGGGCCCTGATTATGTCTTTGGGCTATTGAGCTACTTATGTTATACTGAGCACTGTTTTATGATTGCTGTGTTATTGTTATCCATAAAACTTGTAATTCTGGCATATTTTGATTCACTCTAGCTTTATGCTTATGCGTTTTCATGAAATTTTTTTCAGGGCACATGTATGATTAGCTTGGAGGCGTAGAGGATTGTAATTGACTTGTCATACTTTTCATTCTCATTACACTTCTGGTGTATCATTGTAAAAGCAATTAATGGTAATGAGAACCTTATTTATGCACTTCTCTGGGTACTTGCTCAACGCTTCCGCATTTATTTTATATTTCGTGATGGAATCTCTTGACTCGTTACTTTAGGCCTTTGCAGGATTGCTCATTGGCCGGTCATGACCCTTGTTGGATCGGGTCGTGACATTACATGTCAGAGAAAGTATGTTATTGATCTGTTGAAGGAAACAATGATGCTTGGTAGTAAATCTTGTGACACTCCTCTAGAGCCTAATCAGAAACTTAGTGCTGATGGTGGAGGAGCTGTTGTGGATAATGGAAGTTATCAGAGACTAGTGGGTTACTTATCTCACTCCCATCCTGATATTTCCATTCTTGTCAGTGTGGTTAGTCAATTTATGCATAGGGCTGTAAACGAGCCGAGCTGAGCCGAGCTCTGTCAAGCTCGAGCTCGGCTTGACAAAAAATAGGAAGGCTCGAGCTCGGCTCAAGCTCGATTTGAGCCAAATAATTCAAACTCGAACTCGGCTCGTTAAAAAAATCAAAGCCCGGGCTCAGCTCGAAATGAGCTCGATACTACATAAACGAGTCAAGCTCGGCTCGAGCTCGGTCTCGTTTGAAAGGCTCGAACTCAATATGGGTGCTTGAAAACTCACCTCCCTTATATGGACTAAAAAACTACAAGTTTTTTTAAAATTTCCGATGTGGGATTTCAACACGAGCTCGCGAGCTCTTAACGAGCCGAGCTTGGCTCGTTATATACAAACGAGCTCGGCTCGCGAGCCTAACCTAGCCGAGCTTTATCCAGCTCGAGCTCGGCTCATTTATTAAACGAGCTGGGTAGTTAAGCTCGAGCTCGTTTATTTACAAATCGAGCCGAGTCGAGCCTTATCGAGCCGAGCCGAGCCGAGCTCGCGAGCAACTCGGTTCATTTGCAGCCCTATTTATGCATGATCCTTATGCCACACATATGGATGTAGTTATGAGAATTTTGAGATACTTGAAATCTTCTCCGGGAAAGGGTCTTAATTTTTTTAAACATGATCATCTTAGAGTTGAAGCCTATACGGATGATGATTGGGCAGGAGCAGTTACTGATAGGAGGCCCACTGATAGGAGGCCCACTTCAGGATATTGTACATTTGTTGGCGGAAACTTAGTTACGTGGAAAAGTAAGAAACATAATGTGGTTGCTAGATCTAGTGCAGAGGCTGAGTTTAGGGCCATGGCACAAGGTGAGTATAAGCTTCTGTGGATCAAGTTATTGTTAAATGATTTGGGAATAGTTTCTTCAGACATCATGCTGCTATATTGTGATAATAAGGCGGCCATCAACATTGCTCATAATCCTGTTCAACATGATCAGATGAAACATGTTGAGATTTATCGTCATTTCATCAAGGAGAAACTTACGAGTGACACAAAAAACAAATAACTGATATTTTCACCAAGGGGATTGAGAATAAACTATTTCATGATATTCTTAACAAGCTGGGCATGAGAGATATCTATGCTCCAGCTTGAGGAGGAGTGTTAGAATAATAATATTATGTTTTATTTTTTTTTGTAATAAACCTATGTCCGGGGACCTCAGTCTAAATTTGTCTCTCATTAATATAAAAGAGAATGATAACCTAATCATTCTATAAGCATTTTTATCACAAAATAACATTTTGTTTATTAAAAAGATTGAATTTCCAGCACATCAGAATATAATGTGCACATTTTTTTAACAATACTGACTCAGCATTTCATAAAATAAAGATTATGTAGGTTCTAAGGCATTGTTAGTTAGCACAGATACTGCCAGCCATGGATTGAACTTTTGACC
>NMUG010011427.1:0-10633 GCA_002855965.1 Monotropa hypopitys
TTACAAGCTTGTTTTAGAACAAAATATATTTTTTGTATGTTGACAATCTTGGATGAGTCTGTTTGTTGCTGTATGTTGACAAGTTTGTTACAGAATTGTTGCTGTATGTTGACAATCTTGAATGAGTCTGTTCAATGCACATTCATAGTTGCTATTTGCTACTATTGTTTTGTGAATTTGCAATCTGTTTATAATGTGAATTTGCTATTTTTTTAACATATAAAAACCGAACAAACCACACCAAACCGAATTATATAATGTATATCGGTTTGGTTTGGTTAATATATAATGTTGGTTGGTTTTGGTTTTTGAAAATGAAACCCGCAATTATCAGTTTGGTTTTAGATTTTCTCTAAAACCGACCAAACCGAACCATTTACACCCCTAATTGCAAACCGATGTTTCACATTCGACTTCATTGTCTTTGATATGGCGGGTTTTGATCTTATATTGGGCATAGATTGGTTGTCTTCTCATCATGCCACTATCGATTGCTATCGTCGTCGAGTTCTTATTCGTGATGCCGATGGAGAATATTTCTATTTCTTAGGAGATCGCCGAGAGTCTATTGTTTCATCTTTCCTTGATCCGAAGGAGTCCTCATCGATTCATTGTTTGCTTTCTAGCTTAGCGCTAGATGATGACGTATCGGGCCGTGTTGAGTTGCCGTTCGTGGTTAGTGACTTTCCGGATGTCTTTCCTGAAGAGTTGCCAGGCTTACCTCCTGTTAGAGATGTCGAATTCTCTATTGATCTTCATCCAGGATTCACACCTATCTCCATTCCTCTGTATATATTTGCACCAGCCGAGTTGAGGGAGTTGAAGTCCCAAATAGAGGAGTTGTTTGGGTTAGGTTTTATTCGTCTGAGTTCCTCTCCTTGGGGAGCGCCTGTTTTATTCACGAAAAAGAAAGATGGAACTCTTCGTTTGTGCATCAATTATAAGAAGCTAAACTGTGTCACCGTGAAGAATCGGTATCCTATGCCGAGGATAGATGATCTCTTTGATCAGTTGCAAGGGTTGACGTGTTTTTTCAAAATCGACTTAAGGTCGGGCTACCATCAGCTTCATATTCGTAAGGAGGATATTCCCAAGACCGCGTTTTGTACCTGCTATGGTCACTTCGAGTTCGTGGTTATGCCGTTTGGGCTAACCAATGTGCCGGCAACATTCATGGATTTGATGAACCACATCTTCCGTCCTTACTTAGATCAGTTCATTGTGGTATTCGTTGATGATATCTTGATCTATTCGGCTACTTTCGAGGAGCATGGCGAGCATCTTCGTATTGTTCTTGAGCTTTTGAGGGAGCACCAGTTGTACGCTAAGCTGAGTAAATGCGAGTTTTGGTTATCGGAAGTCAATTTTTTGGGTCATGTCGTGTCCCGAGAGGGAGTTTTAGTGGATTTAGCAAAGATTGAGGCTATTGTTACTTGGCCGAGGCTGACCAATGTGTTCGAGGTTCACAGTTCCTTGGGTCTTGCCGGTTACTATCATCGATTTGTTCTTGACTTTTCTCGTATTGTCGCTCCGATGACTCGTTTGACATGCAAAGATATTCGTTTCGTTTGGGACGATGCTTGTGAGGCCACTTTTGAGGAGTTGAAGGGCCGTTTGACTTCATCACCTATTTTGATTGTGCCGGAGAGAGGAGTGGGTTATTCTGTTTACTGTGATGTATCTCGAGAAGGCTTGGGTTGTGTTCTCATGCAAGGTGGAAAGGTAGTCGCGTATGGTTCCAGGCAACTGAAGACGCACGAAAGAAATTATCCGATGCACGATTTGGAGTTTGCCGCTATCATTTTTGCTTTGAAGAGTTGGCGAAACTATTTGTATGGCGAAAAGTTTGAGTTATTTTTGGATCACAAAAGTCTCAAGTACCTATTCACGCAGAAAGAGCTCAATTTGAGGCAACACCGATGGATGGAACACCTTGAAGATTACGATTTCGAGCTTTAGTATCACCCAGGAAAGGTCAACATCGTTGCGGATGCCTTAAGTCGTAGGTCGTGCCACCTAGCTCACTTGGCTATTCATGATTGGAAGAGCGTTTCGGGATTGGGTGACTTCGTTTTGCATGCCGAAGACATTGGAGGAGGCACTACTTTGTGCGACTTGACTGTTCATTCTAATTTATCTCGACGTGTCATTCTAGATGTTTGGATGGTGAGGCTCCACTTGGGTGGGCTATATTCAAAGATGGTAGTGTTCGCTTCAAAGAGAGACTTCTAGTGCCGACGTCGTGCCGACAGGAAATTCTCCATGAATTTCACCATTCATCTTTTGCAGTGCATCCGGGTGGCGACAAGATGTACCATTCCGTTCATCATCAGTTTTGGTGGCCGGGGATGAGAAAGGATATCGCTATGTTCGTGATGAGATGCTTGACTTGTCAACAGGTGAAGGCGGAGCACCAATTCCCATCAGGTTTGTTACAGCCATTGCCAGTTCCAAAGTGGAAGTGGGATCATGTTACCATGGATTTCATTTCGGGTTTGCCGAGATCGCAGGATGGGAAAGATGCTATTTGGGTTGTCGTCGACAGATTGACTAAATCTGCTCACTTTTTGCCGATTCGTCTTTCGCAGTCAGTGGATTCGTTGAGCCATTTGTATATTCGTGAGATTATCCATCTCCATGGAGCACCGTTGTCTATTGTGTCTGATCGCGATCCACGCTTTACATCTCGTTTCTCGAGGAGTTTGCAGAAGGTTTACGATACCGATTTGCATTTCAGCACCACTTTTCATCTGCAAACCGATGGGCAATC
The DNA here is from genome assembly GCA_002855965.1 of Monotropa hypopitys. Classification (NCBI taxonomy): domain Eukaryota; kingdom Viridiplantae; phylum Streptophyta; class Magnoliopsida; order Ericales; family Ericaceae; genus Monotropa; species Monotropa hypopitys. Next base: position 2,771 of record NMUG010011427.1, read on the forward strand.
GGAGCGTACTATTTAGATCTTGGAAGATATGCTACGGGCTTACGTTTTGGACTACCTTAGTAGTTGGTGGGAGTGTTTACCGTTAGTTGAGTTCGCATATAATAATAGTTACCAATCTAGTATTGGTATGGCACCGTTCGAGGTTTTGTATGGCCGTCCTTGTCGATCGCCGATTTGTTGGACCGATATTGGAGATTCTGTAGTGATGGGACCGAAGAGTGTGCAACTAGTTACCGAGCAAGTGAAGAAGATCCGTTAGAGATTGCTAGCAGTGCAAAGCCGATATAAAAGTTATGCCGATAATCATCGTCGTCCGTTGTCATTTGAAGTGGGTGATCATGTATTCTTGAAAGTGTTGCCTCGCCGAGGGACATCTCGCTTTGGGAAGAAAGGAAAACTAGCACCGCGTTACATTGGTCCGTTCGACATCATCGAGAAAGTTGGGGAAGTTTCTTATCGTTTGGCATTACCGTATACTCTTTCGAATATCCACGACGTTTTTCATATTTCTATGCTTAGGAAATATGAGCCGGATCCTTCTCATGTGTTGGATTGGTCTACTTTGGCATTGGAAGCGGACGTTTCGTATGAAGAGCAACTATTACGTGTTTTGGACACGCAAGAGAAGACTTTGCGGGGAAAGACGATCGCGTTAGTGAAAGTCCTTTGGAAGAACCACGGCTTAGAGGAAGCGACTTGGGAGACTCGTGAAGAGATGATGGATAAGTACCCAATGCTTTTCGAATGAGGTAACCATTTCGATTCTTTTCTATTGCATTTTCGTTTTAGTAAATTTCGAGGACGAAATTCTTATAAGATGGGGAGTTTGTCGCACTCCAAAAATTTTATATTAATTATAAATATATTTTAAATCATCGTATAATAGTCTGTATAATAATTAAGAAATTATGTGCATTTTGATCGTTGGTAAATCATCGAAACCTTATCGGGAGTGTGCTTGAAAAATAAGTTTTAGAAAATCAACTTTTTGTTCTCCCCGACCGGTACACCAAAATGCCCCGACCGGTCGCGATTCTTCAGTGATTTTAAGAACTTTGATTTTCTTCTTCTCGACCAGTTGACGTACCCTACGAAGATCGATCGCGTTTCACCCTAGAGCTCAAGATTGGGTCATGACTGGTCGACCAAATTGCCCTGACCGGTCAACGCGTTTAGATTTTCTATTTTCTGCAGATTTTTAAAGGGCAGTTTGGAAATTTCCTAGGGGTCTTTATATATCATTTTGAACACGAAATCCCTATCATTATACAAACTATACTCTCTCTACCTCCCTAAACCCTCATCTCTCTCATACTCAATCTTCTCTCTAAATTAAACCCATCCTCAAGTGGGTTTTGGAAGAATTGTTTTTCATTAACCTTGAAGAGTGTTCCAAGGGCTACGCGGTGGTGGTTCTCGTTCGTGGGGTTGTGTAGAGCATCGATTCAAGGGTTGTGAACATCTTCGTCTTGAGGTAGTGGATTCTAAGCTTGTCTATTTATATCTTTGCAATACACCCCAAAATCTCCTAGATTTTGTGTTGGTAAGTTGGATGTTTGTATAGGGTTGGGTCTAATGTTGATTGAATGTCTTAATCTTATCAAGGGTGGTTGTATTACATGTCTCTAGGTTCCTTGAGGCTTTAATTTCACTAAATTGTAGTTTTAATCGAAAAGACCCAATTTGATTGAAAATCTAGATTTTGACTATGTGTGGAAAATTGGGGAAATCCAATTGGAACCTAAATTCATGCAATTCACAAAGTGTTGTTCATTTTGATATGTGGGAACCTATATAAATTGTGAGAATTTGACCCTTAACCATTGAACGAATCATGAAACGAACAATTGTGGAAATGGTATTGTGGCATTGGCCCTTGACTCTATAGGAGGACATTGATACATGATGAATGGCTATTGATATGGGTTGTATACCATGGATGGCTTGTATTAGCACCCACGACATTGCGCAATTGGGGGTTGTCTGTCCCCTCCCGACGTGTTGGGGAATACGAGAAATTGACACGTTTAGAGGTTGACGAGCCCTAAATGGAACTAGCCTTAAAACTCGTCAATGATCGGAATAAAGCTACTTTTAAAATGGAAAGAAAGGCATATGATGAACACTTGTACAATTATGAGAAATCTTGGAAAATGTTTACCTTTCACTGGATAGTCGCACTTCAATATTATGCTTTACTTCTATGCATGCATCTTCTCACTTTTGTGTATTCAATCATATAAATTACTTGTTGTGGATTTCCTACTAGGCATGGCCTAACCCTCTTCTTTTTAGGGAAAGAGCCGATGGTGTAGCTTGGTGGATTCAAGCATCTTTTGATGGAAGCATTGGAGCATTAGTTCAATATATGGACTTGTCTTTCATTTCTTTTAAGTAAACCATGTTTTGTAAGGATAACACCCGAACTTGTAATGTTTCTTAACTCATGTGATGTATGATGATGTGGATCATTTAAATGTTTTGTGGGGATGGTGATGATTATGATTTAGATTTTTAATGCATATGCTCTTATATCCTTATTTATATTCCTTCAAAAAAAAATTATAGTTTCAAATTTCAAGGGTGTTACACCCTCGCCCATACCAAGCCGATATGTAAAACTAACACGCTATCTAGGGAGGGCTCTCCCAAGAATACAACCCATCTCTAGTGGTACTACTACCAACCATGGCACGCCAAGCCAATCATTACATTGAGTCCACTAGCTAATTCTGCGACTTAGCTCTTATATCACAATCCACCAAACCATGTCGCATCCGACTATCCTCTATATATATATAGGTACACATTGGTGAATTGATTATCTTGTTTTAATAGTGTATTCGAGTCCCGGCTTAACATCACTTTGAAACCAAGTCACATGAGTCTCGGTCGCCTCACTAAATAAGGACCGGCTTACCCCAAACATGGACTGTCACACTCCGGAAAATTTAATTATTTTCCATTCGTTGATAATAATTAATTAAATCTTTTTGGGGATTTAATTTTATCGTCGTTCAGTTCCCTGTGGCTCATATTTTAATTTATTGATCCTGTCTGAGTGAGACAAGTCTTGGGTTGTGAGGTTTTGTGTTTTGAGCGCGGACAAGTCATTGTGGCGGAATTCGGGTTGCGTATTGGCCCTCGGAGTTTGTTTGAAAGTTGTGGACCATTCGATTTTATTTAAGTTAATTAAATAAATTAATTTACTAAAGAAAATAAAAAAAAAAGAGGAAACAATATGTAGTCGGGCCCCCTATCCCCTTGTCTTCCCCGATACATACCCTAGTGTGAAACCCTACGGGGTTCTCCCTTCCACGCCGCAACACCTCCTGTTCCCACCATCTCTCCCTCTCTCTCTCTCGGCCATTACTATCTCCGGCGATGCCTCCTCCATCTCCGGTCGGCATCCCCCCTTCCCTCCTCCCTTCTGTGCCTCTTCTCACCATCTCTCTCCCTCTCACCCGACTGTTCTACCTTCCCTCTCCCCCTCTCGGTTCACCCACGGCTCTCTCTCCTTTTCTTCCCCGTCTACACACACACACGTGTGTGACAGTGTGTGCTGCGGTGGTGGATGTGGCTGAGGGCGGCAGCAGTGCTGGCGATGGCGGCTAGGGGCTGTGGTGGTGGCTCGGTGGTGTTGGGTGGTACAGTAGTGGCTGTGTGGTGTGGTGGTGACGGGTGCGGAGATGGTTGCAGTGGTGTGTGGGCAATAGCTCTGGTGGTATTCGCGCGACGATAGTGGTCCGGGCTTGAGTCTATGGTTCGCAGCAATAGTGTATCGACAACTTTACGAGGTATATGCTATTCGTTCGATTCTTATACGCGAGCTTATTGTATGCGTCACTATATGTTTGCGGGCACCTGATTAGCTGTATGTGGCTGTACGTGCATGGGTTGACTGTGTGGCCTTGTTGGCGAGTGACGATTGAGATTCAGTCAACCGCGAGACTTCGCGTCAATGGGTAAGTCTTTGTTCCCCTCGTTTCAGTATTCTAAATCGTTCGTCGTTCGATCAGTGACTGTCTGTTGGATTCTATAGGTATCAACCTAGCGAGCGGCAATAATCGGTGACGCGCTACCTATAGGGCCTTGACGATCGCTAATCGTCGCTTTGGCAGGTATATCTAATTCCCTATTTAATTATCGTCGAGTCAATCGGTAAATTCACGTTTGTAGGAGGTGTGGATAGATTCCTGTTGTTGTTGTTGTTGTTGTTGTTGGCGCCTTAGTGCGGTTCTCCTATTTTGAGCAGGTTCATGCCGAAATTTCTAACATATCCAGTGTCGGTGATTGTTTCAGAAACTCCAATTGAGGTAGAGTTTTCTATCCCTCTCGTTTGTAATATCGGTATTCTTCCTTCTCCATCGCGTTATAATTTAATTTGCCGGTTTTCAAGTATTCACAAAATATCGTTCAAATGTTGTCGTTCGTGTCAGTTGGTCAATTTTGGGTATCGTCTAGGGTCTTTACTTAATCCCTAGTTTGTTGGTCATTCGATTCCTAAATTGATTTGCGAAAAACCCCAATCTTTACAGAAAATATATCGTCGTCGTTTTATGAAATCAAATTGGGGAGTTTGACTTGTTTGGACACTCTTGGGTGGTTTGTGGGTAAAAACGTAGTCTTGACACGTTTTTATTATGAATCGAACGAAATGGTTATTTTGCGAACAAATGAAACGTTTTGTGAATAAACGGAAATGTTTTGGAAACAAAGGAAAGGAAAGTCACATAGTGGGATGACACGTCGACTAGGAGGAGGTTTGCCCTAGGTTGTGACGGAATGAAAGAAAATGTGACACTATCTACTCTATACGAGGAATCTGAGTTGGCTATAGTTATGCGGGTAGTGTGGATACCTTGGGTGGCTACTGTGAGCACCCACGACATTGCGCAATGGGGGTTTGACTGGGCCCTCCAGGTGTGCCGGGGAATCACTAGGAACTTTACGTTTAGAGGTTGACGAGCCCCTAATGACGGAACTAGCCGAAACTCAATACTATTTTGGTGATTGCCCTTATTTCTATAAGGTGCGGAAGTAAAGTGAATCTTGGAAAAATAAACGGGAATTGGAATACGTTTTTATAACGGAAAATGAGTCTTTTACTTAGTGTGGGCCGACACTTGACACAATTCCCTCTTGGCCTTTCTTAGGCAATCTTTGGTGGACGTTGGATACTTTTACTTCTCTTTCTCGAGTCTTGGTCAGATTCTAATTTTACTGCTTTTACCTTATGATGAGTCGACAGTAAAATATTTGAAAGAAAGTAACTGTTTTAAATATGAGATCCATTGCATGTCACATTACATTCCTTGTATTGTCACACACTTGCACTCCAATATTATAGACATTAGGAGATGGATTATCTCTACCAGGCAGTTGTGCCTGACCCTCTACTTTTGTAGGATTTGTCCCTTGTACTTGGAGCCGCTGGATCCTTCGTAGGACTCGAGGCTGGACTGGATTGTAGTGATAGGTTGCTCTTCTTTTGTTGTACTTCACTTCTTCTCTTTCTGTTGGCCACCTTGTACAGGATTAATTTATAAAATCCTATTTTGGCCTTTTTTTAGTTGGGGCATTGTTGTACAGGGTTATGTTATAAAACCCTATTCGCCTCTTTTTATTTGTATCAGAGTAGCGTAGGCATTCATGTAATAATAATATGTTGAGTAGTGTGTATGTGTGTGTGTGTGTGGTAGATAGCACCTTACCCCTTTTTATTTGGATACTCTTACCTATTTAACACTTCTCAAAAAAAAATATCACAAATTTTGGGAGTGTTACATGGACTATATTTTGAAAGAGTCACACGAGTCTCGAACCCTACGAGTAAGGATCGGCCTACCCCAAACGTGGACCATAATTTTGAAAACCAATTTAGAAACCCATTAAGCCTGGGATCGATTTAGAGTCTCCTTGGCGAGGGCAAGGATAGACTCACTCACATCGAAGTGCCACGAGGAATGCACTATCATACGAGGTGTCACGAGGAATACACCATCACACACGAAGTGCCACGAGAGATGCACTATTACACGAGGAGCCACGAGGAATGCACCGAATATACGAAGTGCCATGAGGGATGCACTATCTCACAATAATCAAGGACCACATCGTTTGGTCACCCATACTACATTCACAATTTAGGTTATTTAAGGTTGGTTGTTTAATAGGTGAGTTGAGTAGATTTTCAAGTACGAATCAAAGAGACGAATTCTCCATCAAGGACAATAAATTTTCCTACGAGGGACGAGTTCCCTAATTGAGGGTGACGAATTTGTCACGTCGGGAAAATTCTTCCGCCTCCCTTCTTCGCTTCTGCCCGCGTTTTTGGGGGTCGCGTTTTCGGATGACGTACTTTAGATTTTCGAGATTTAATGCAAAGTTTGAAAATGAATTTTAATGATGGTTGGACTTACTTGATTTTTAAAAGATCAGACTTAATAACGGTTTTATAATTGCCAAGGCAGTATATATCCTATTATTAATCTGTTTTTTAGAATCGCCACTCGGTATAGAGTTATAGTGTGCCAAGTCACCGATTTTATTAGGAAAAGATGGTCTACAAAATCAGAAAATTAGGTTCGGAGATTTGATTACGAATTGGGAAGGTGTTAGGCACCCCATTCGCCCTTTCGGTACTTCCTTTTCAAAAACAGATTTCTTCCAATTTAAAATCAATGATTTCTCGGCCAAGAGAAATAAATATAAAACTGATGCTTGAATGAATTCAATTAGGTTTTATAGATGGACAACGCTTTGATTCTGTTTTTAGGATTTTATGTAAAGAATTTAAAGAATAAATTGAATTTTAATCTTTTTGATTGTTTTTTTTGTATTTTTTAGTCGGACGGAGGTTCGAATGTATTTTATAAAAAGAATGTTTCTGTTATTGATTTTTGGGAATTCCAGAAGAATATCGGGTGACCCGGTATGAACCGGTTCTCGAGATATTCTTCTGATCCAAATCAGTCAGCTACTGCAAAATTTCACTGATCGAGACGAATCAAGGAATTGAGTTTTTGATTTAAAGTATTTTATTTTATTTGAGAAAAGAGATTGTTCTTATTTTTGGAAATTCCAAAAGAATGTCAAATGACCCGGTATGACCCGATTCATAAAACATTCCTTCGATCCGGATTGGTCATCTACTGCAAATTTTTACTGAACAAAACGAATCAAGGAATTTAATTTTTGGAATGAGATTTTCTTTATGTTACAAAGAGGAAGTTGATTTTCTTGGATTTTGGGAAATCTCAAAAGATGTCGAATGACCCGGTGTGTACCGATTCACAAGACGCTCTTTTTGATCCAAGTCGGTTAGCTACTACAAATTTTCGCTAAAGGACACGAATCGAGAGACTTCTTTCTTTTATACTTTTATAAGTATTTTTCCTTTTCTTTATAAAATTGAAAGAGTGAAATGTTAAGAATGAGAAGGAGAAAAAAGGTATAAATACCTAGGTATATATACTTATAAGTATGTATAACGAGATAGAATATTATATATAAGTCATGTTGGACTATTTCCGAAACAGACGACTTATACACAATATACCGACAAGATCGGATTTAGAAATAAAAAATAGAAATTACAAAATGGACTTTTGTTTTCTCTTGCAAATTTCAAAAAATGAAAGATTGGCTTTTAACGGCGTGACGCGATCGTAAGCCAAAAGTTCATATGTCGATTTTTGTAAGTTAAATTTCTAATTTATTCAAGGAAATAAATGTTCCAAGATCTCTGATTATTTGACCGAACAGTCGGTAGGCATAGCCATACGCGAGGCCGAGATATCATTTAACGAGATCTTTGAAGACCATTTCTTTGAATAAAGAAGAAAGGTGGCAAAGGAGCCA
>NMUG010011428.1:0-10632 GCA_002855965.1 Monotropa hypopitys
CGTGTAAAATATAGACCGAATTTGAAAGAAAATGCCCAGAGGCTTTGATATCAGAGATGGAATTGCACTTCACAAGGGTTATTGTGAGTTTTCTGGTCTGGATTTCAATTGGGCTGAAGTTTCTTTTATAACCATAAATGTCGCAACTATAGTTGCGACATTATGGCTCCTTCCTCTAGCAAGCTGTCACGTGTCCCCTGCGCTGGCTGGGATATTTTGGGAAGCTTCCTAGGGTGTTTAGGGCTTGTTTGGCTCGGAAATAGAATTAAAACTAAATAAAAGTACATTTAAAATGCAAAGAATATCCTAGAGTTCTGGTCTTGGTCCGAAACCCTCGTTAGCGCTTGGCCGGCCCCTCGGAGAACTCTGACTTTCACATTTTAAATTGGATATTCACGATCGCTGTGTTGGATCGCGAATATAGAAAATATCTCGGGCTTGATTCGGATGCTTCTCGGAAAAATTTTGAAATACGACTCCGTTGCCAAGAATAAAGAGGGAAAGTACGGGCTGCACCTTCTGGACTACTCGGCTCCAGAAAAATCTGCTCCACTAGGAATGCCAGATTTTGAAGATAAGATCCGTGCAAAATTCGTTCACTGATTTCCGAGGCTGTTGGTCAGCTGCATGGAGAACCGAACGGATTGTCGTCTGCCCTGAATTAAATCCTGAATATGGATCGGACGGATTTAATTTTCATACTGTCCTCTTCATAATTAGAACGTCTTCGACTTCTCATTCAGAAACGAAAATTCGGATGCTCGTGGGAGATTCTGCTCGATCCCGGGGATTCTCGGCGATCGGGTGCCGATACTGTAAATAAAGTGAGAAGCGGTAGGTGCACCTTCTGGACTGCTCGGCTCCTGAAAAATCTGCTCTGCTAGGAATGCCAAATTTTGATGATAAGGTCCGTGCAAAATCCGTTCACTGATTTCCGAGGTTGTAGTCAGCTGCGCGAAAAACCGATCGGACTGATGTTTCTCCTTAATTAAATTCTGGATCTGAACCGGACGAATTTAATTTTTCTATCTGCTTCTCGATGACTGTCATGTTGCCAATATTCCGTCTGACAATAAAATTCTGACTGTGGACGCAGAATTTTTCTCGTTTTCGGACGTTTTGTCTTTTTCGGATGCGGTTTCAGTGCCGTCCGTCGAAACATTTGTGGATTGGTGGATCGACTTTAAATTCTGAGACGGGTAAATGTTCCTTAACACTTCGTCGCTGCTCGTTCACCGTTACTGTATTTCTCGGGTACCGTCGGTGATGTTCCCGGTGATTCTGAACATTCCGGGGGTGCCTTCGAATACTGAAAAAGATGGTTTTGCTGATTTCTGCATTTGTAAGGGATGAGTCAAAATTTGGGTATCAACAATATCCTGATTATCGGTACTTATATGGCTATGTCTACTCCGATATCCCCGGTAAGAAATTATGAAAACGTTTATTTTACCTACATAATATATAATCATCTATAATAAAGAAGATGACCATTTACGTCATTCTCCTCGTTAGAATTTGACGCATGCTAGGCTACGCCTGCTTCGACGTCACGTACGAGAAGAGCGTAAATATGTTTTCGCCCTAAAAAGACAAAAAACACGTTGTTGGCTCCTTTTCCATCTTTCTTCTTTATTCAAAGAAATTGATGTAGGACAAACAGACCTCAATCCCAACTTCAGTCGAAGTGCCACACAAGCAACCGAGCTGCTCGCATCTGCCTCTGCCGAGCTACCGTTTAGCCACATAATCCTGCCAGCTACCGAGCAAGTCATACCCTCACATGCCGCACTACCAAATAGCAGCACAACCACGCCTATAGCCGAGTTGCCCGTCTCTGCCCTACCGCACTGCCCTGCCGCGTAGCCAGCTCAGCCGTAGAGCTCTCAGCACAACTCGACAAGCTCAGCCCGGATACTCATGTCAGCACGGCCTCAACAGCTGCACCTCAGCTCGGCCGTTCCCACACAACACTACTGGGATGGAATCACACGGGGACCACCCGACAAGTTCTAACAATTCTGTTTTTACTTTTTGGATTCTGTTAGGATCGTACAAATTGTAATCATTAGCTAGTGTTACCTTTTTGGCCCATTTGCCATTATTCCTTTAGGGTTTTCTTGTTTTCCCTAGGAGTATATAAGCTTACGATGTACATTTTACAGATATCTTTTTATCAATCAAATATCATACTATTCGATTGAGCTCGTCTCTCTCAACTGTGAAGGTGGACTCCTTCGTCTACAGGTGGATTCCTATTGGCTTGGTGGATTCCAGACATTCTACCAGATTACGGTGTTAATCTGTTCATCTCCACACTCCCTACCGATTCTGTCTGATAAGAACCACCCGCATTTCCACTTCCCATTTGTGTGCTGCGTCAGTTGGTATCAGAGCCTACTTCCAATGGATGGTGCTCCGAAAGAATGATCAGTAACAGTGGGAGACTTGAGGATTGTCCAGCAGGAGATGCGTGAACTTCGCGAACTTGTTGAATGCCTCACCGGCGAGTTTGCTCGTGTTCAGGTCCGTCAAGAGAAGGCTCAGGTTTTCCCTGACCCTGTAGGCCCTAATGGTGCACAAGCCAATGTTCCTCGGAGGATTCCTCGTCAACATCCATTGCCAGAACCCCTCACGGATTCAGACAGTGATGCGGACGAACGAGTTCTAGATTTCGGTGACCAAGACAGACCCACTGAAAACAGAGATTATAGGATGAAGGTGGAGTTACCCTCTTTTGATGGACATCTGGATGTCGAAGGGTTCCTCGACTGGGTTTCGGAGGTGGATCGTTTCTTTGACTATATGAACGTTGAGGAGGACCGGAAGGTCAAGTTTGTGGCCTATAGGTTGAAAAGTGGAGCGTCTGCTTGGTTGGACCAGTTGCAAATGTCCAGGCGACGTCAGAACAAAGACCCAATCCGTTCATGGCCAAGGATGAAGAAGATGATGAAACAAAGGATCCTACCGGCTAACTACGACCAGTTGTTGTTCCAATAGTACCAGAACTGTCGGCAAGGCAATAGGTCAGTGACAGTTTATACAGAGGAGTTTTACAGGTTGTCTTCCCGAAACAACTTGGTAGAAACGGATAACCAACAGGTTGCTAGGTTCAATAATGGCCTACGCTAACCTATCCAGGATAGGGTGATGTTGCACTCAACATTGACTTTGAATGAAGCCGTTGAATTAGCCCTACGGGTTGAATCGCAGCTAGATAGGTTCAGCGCGGGAGCCCAGAAGTATGGCCGAGCTGCCATTGGCGGACAGACAACAAGTGGGAGAAGAGACCCTCCAGCTCAGACGGGTGGTTAGACACCCAGCAGTGCTGCAAGTGCTGGAAGTTCAAATACTAACCCTTCAGCCCGGGCAAAACACCAAACCAACAACCGGATCTCAGAAAGACACTCCAACCTCCTACACCCCATCAACTCAGCCACTCAAGTGCTACAAATGTGGAGAGCCATGTCATCGCTCCAACGACTGCCCAAACCGCCGAGTTGCCAACCTTGCCTGTTTGGGAGATGACGAGGAAAAGCTAATAGAAGAACAATTTCGGGATTTTGAGGAGGAAGAGGTAGTGGAAGCTGATGAGGGAACCGTCCTCGTTGTTCGAAGACTGTTGTATTCTCCAAAAGTGGAAGCAAAAACCCAGAGGCACAACATCTTCCGTACATGTTGTACGGTAGGTCAGAGGGTCTGTGACCTGATCATTGATGGCGGCAGCATGGACAACATAGTTTCCCGTACCATGGTGGAGAAGTTTCAGCTGAAGACAGAAGCTCATCCCAGGCCGTACAAGATTGGATGGATTAATGACTCAGGAGAAGTCAAGGTCAGTGAGCAATGTAAAATTCAGTTCTCTATTGGACAAAAGTACAAAGACGAGGTAATATGTGATGTGGTGGACATGACGGCGTGCCACATGCTCTTGGGACGTCCATGGCAATTTGATGTCGGGTCCATTCACAATGGCCGACTCAATACTTACACTTTTTGTACAATGGCACCAAAATTACCTTAGTCCCTACGGAAGGAGGTCAGAGGCCCAAGGAGATCCGACCTACCAACAAAACACTCTTGGTTGTGTCTGACTTAGGAAAAGAGGACCTGGAAACTGAAATTGTTCATGTTTTGGTGGTAAAAGGAGAGGGACCTCAGCCAACCAGTGTGCTTGTCGAGCTGAAGCCCCTTATAGACGAGGTCGGGACAATTATGACGGATGAGCTTCCAGACGGACTTCCCCCAACTCAGGATATTCAGCATCAGATTGACCTGGTCCTGGGATTCCGTTTACCCAACCTCCTGCACTACCAGATGAGTCCAAAGGATCATGCTGAGCTGCAGAATCAAATCAGTGTGTTGTTAAGGAAGGGATTTCTGCAAGAAAGTTTGAGTCCGTGTGCAGTGCCCGCACTACTAACACCAAAGAAAGACGAAAGTTGGAGGATGTGTGTTGATAGCAGAGTTGTCAACAAGATTACTGTCAAGTACCGTTTCCCAATTCCTAGGCTGGAAGACATGTTGGACCAAGTGGCTGGAGTAGTTATTTTCTCCAAACTGGATCTCAAAAGTGGCTACCACCAGATCAGGATCCGCCTAGGAGACGAATGGAAGACGGCCTTCAAAATCAAAGATGGGCTATATGAATGGCTTGTTATGCCATTTGGCCTCTCCAATGCTCCCAGCACCTTTATGAGGCTTATGACTCAGGTACTTAGACCTCTTATCGGTTTATGTGTTGTAGTTTATTTTGACGATATACTTGTCTACAGCCAAACACGTCAGCAACACTACCAGCACTTACGTGAGGTATTAGTCTTGCTGAGAGATCATACTCTCCACATAAATCTGAAGAAGTGTAGCTTCTTGACCAGTAGCCTAGTATTTTTGGGCTTCGTGGTCAGCTCGAAAGGTCTAACTGTTGACCAAGAAAAAGTTCGAGCTATTCAAGTGTGGCCTACCCCTACATCGTCTCATGATGTGAAGAGTTTCCATGGCCTTTCCACATTCTACAGACAGTTCATTAAAGACTTCAGCACTATAGCAGCACCCCTAACAGAGTGCTTGAAAAAGAAACAATTTACATGGAGTGCGACAGCTAAGCAGAGCTTTGCCGAGCTCAAGACGAAGTTATCCTCAGCACCCATCCTAGCCTTACCAGACTTTAACAAATTGTTCGAAGTCCACACAGATGCCAGCTACATTGGCATTGGAGCTGTCCTATCCCAGGAAGGACGACCAGTGGCTTACTACAGTGAAAAGCTGAGTGAGGCCAGGAAGAATTGGACTGCTTACGAGCTAGAGCTCTATGTAGTTATCCAAGCTCTGAGGGTTTGGGAGCACTACCTCATTCAGCAGGAGTTCGTGCTCCACACGGACAACAAAGCATTGGAATTTTTAAATAGCTCAGCTACCATTAACAGGAAGTATGCCAGGTGGATAGCCCGAGTACAAGCTTTCAAGTTCTCCCTCAAGCATACGGCTGGTACTTCCAACCGCGCTGCTGATGCACTCAGTCGGAGGGCAACCCTGTTCACACTTGCCCGCACTGAGGTAATTGGTTTTGACTTTATCACTGAGCTGTACGAGGAAGATGAAGATTTTAAAAATATATGGGCTCATTGCCAGCTCCACCAGGTCAGCCCAGATGGTTTTCTAATTTGTGATGGGTACCTCTTCAAAGGCAATCAGTTATGCATACCGCGATCATCACTACGGGAACTTCTCATTCGCGAGGTTCATTGCGGAGGTTTAGGAGGACATACTGGGAGAGACAAGACAATTCAACAAATAGAAGACAGATATCACTGGCCTCAGCTCAAACGAGATGTCGGATGTCTAATCCAAAAATGCTATATTTGCCAAACAGCTAAGGGTCAGACACAGAATACCGGTCTCTACACACCTCTACCAGTTCCCGAGGCACCTTGTGAAGATCTCTCTATGGATTTCGTTCTGGGACTACCTAGGACTCAGAGCCACTAATTCAATTACGGTGGTTGTTGATAGGTTTTCAAAGATGGCACATTTTGTGGCATGCCAGAAAACACATGATGCAACCCACATTGTTGACCTCTTCTTCAGAGAAATTGTTAGGTTGCACGGCGTACCAAAGTCCATCACTTCTGATAGAGACAGCAAGTTCTTGAGTCACTTCTGGAGAACATTGTGGGCCAAATTCGAGACGAACTTGCAGTTTAGTAGTGCCTGTCACCCACAGACCGACGGGCAAATAGAGGTAGTCAACCGCACCCTAGGGAATATATTACATTGCCTGGCCGGAGACAAGCCAAAACAGTGGGATCTTCACTTACCTCAGGCTGAGTTTGCCTTCAACAATACAGTCAACAGATCAACAGGGTAGACACCATTCTAAATAGTCTACCGACATGTGCCCATCCACACCCTTGATCTTGTCCCCTTACCCATCCGAGCAGGAGTTAGCCGAGCTACCGAGCAGAAGGCCAAAGATGTAGTCTGCACACTCTAAGACACCAAAGCAAAATTGGAAGAAGCTAATGCCAGGTACAAAACGCAGGCTGAGAAACGGAGAAGGAAGAAAGTGTTCGAAGAAGGAGACATGGTTATGGTACATATCCGGAAGGACAGGCTACCAGTTGGAACCTACCATAAGCTGAAGATGAGAAGGATTGGTCCTTGCAAGATTCTGACGAGAATCAATGACAACGCACACAAAGTGGAACTCCCAGGTGACTTGCACATTTCCAAGACCTTCAACGTCAGAGATTTGGTTGAATATTACCCTTCTGAGCCCGCAGATAACTCGAGGACGAGTTGCTTTCTAGTGGGGAAGCCTGATGTAGGACAAGCAGACCTCAATCCCAACTTCAGCCGAAGTGCCATACAAGCAGCCGAGCTGCTCGCATCTGCCTTTGTCGAGCTACCGTTTAACCACATAATCCTGCCAGCTGCCGAGCAAGTCATATCCTCACATGCCGCACTACCAAATAGCAGTACAACCACACCTACCGCTGAGTTGCCCGTCTCTGCCCTACTGTACTACCCTGCCGCGCATCCAGCTCAGCCGCAGAGCTCTCAGCACAACTCGACAAGCTCAGCCCGGATACTCATGTCAGCACGGCCTCAACAGTTGCACCTCAACTCGGTCGTTCCCACACAACACTACTGGAATGGAATCACATGGGGACCACCCGACAAGTTCTGACAATTCTGTTTTTACATTTTGGATTCTGTTAGGATCGTACAAATTGTAATCATTAGCTAGTGTTATCCTTTTGGCCCATTTTCCGTTATTCCTTTAGGGTTTTCTTATTTTCCCTAGGAGTATATAAGCTTACGATTTACATTTTACAGATATCTTTTTATCAATCAAATATCATACTGTTCGATTGAGCTCGTCTCTCTCAACTGTGAAGGTGGACTCCTTCATCTGCAGGTGGATTCCTATTGGCTTGGTGGATTCCAGGCATTCTACCAGATTAAGGTGTTAATCTGTTCATCTCCACACTCCCTACCGGTTCTGTCTGATAAGAACCACCCGCATTTCCACTTCCCCATTTGCGTGTTGCGTCAGAAATGGTCTTCAAAGATCTCGTTAAATGATATCTCGGCCTCGCGTATGGCTATGCCTACCGGCTGTTCGGTCAAATAATCAGAGATCTTGGAACATTTATTTCCTTGAATAAATTAGAAATTGAACTTGCAAAAATCAACTTGTGAACTTTTGGATTACGATCGCGTCGCGCCGTTAAAACCAAACTTTCATTTTTGAAATTTGCAAGGGAAAACAAAAGTTCGTTTTGTTCATTTTTATTTTTCATTTCTAAATCCGACCTTGTCGGTATATTGTGTATAAGTCGTCCGTCTCAGAATTATTCCCAAATACGACTTATATATAATATTTTATCTCGTTATACATATCTATAAGCGTATATGCATGTATTTATACCCTCTTTCTCCTTCTCATTCTTAATATTTCATTCTTTTAATTATACAAAGAAAAGGAAAAACACTCATAAAAGTATACAAGAAAGAAATCTCTTGATTCGTGTCATTTAGCGAAAATTTGTAGTAGCTAACCGACTTGGATCAAAAAGAGCGTCTTGTGAATCGGTTCACACCGGGTCACTTGACATCTTTTGAGATTTTCCAAAATCTAAGAAAATCAATTTCCTCTTTATAACATAAAGAAAATCTCATTCCAAAAACTAAATTCCTTGATTCGTTTTGTTCAGTGAAAATTTGCAGTAGCTGACCAATCCGGATCGAAAGAATGTTTTATGAATCGGGCCATACCGGGTCATTTAACATTCTTTTGGAATTTCCAAAAATAAAAACAATCTCTTTTCTCAAATAAAATGAAACACTTTAAATCAAAATTTTAATTCCTTGATTCGTCTCGATTAGTGAAATCTTGCAGTAGCTGACCGATTTGGATCAGAAGAATATCTCGAGAATCGGTTCATACCGGGTCGCCCGATATTCTTTTGGAATGCCCAAAAATCGATAACAGAAACATTCTTTTTATAAAACACGGTCGAACCTTCGTCCGACTAAAAAATACAAAAACAATCAAAAAGATCAAAATTCATTCTTCAGATTCTTTTTATAAAATCCCAAAAACAGAATCAAAGTGTTGCCCATCTGTAAAACCTAATTGAATTCATTCAAGCATCAGTCTTATATTTATTTCTCTTGGCTGAGAAAATCATTGATTTTAAATTGGAAGAAAATCTATTTTTGAAAAGGAAAATACCGAAAGGGCGAATGGGGTGCCTAACATCTTCCCCATTCATAACCAAATCTCTAAACCTGGTTTCTGATTTCGCAGACCACCTTTTTCCTAATAAAACTGGTGACTTGGCACACCATAACTCTATGCCGAGTGGCGATTCTGAAAAACAGATTAATAATAGGATATATATTGCTTTGGAAATTATAAAACCATTATTAAGTCTGAACATTTTAAAAATCAAGTAAGTCCAACCATCATCAAAATTCATTTTCAAACGTCGCATTAAACCTCGAAAATCCAAAGTATGTCATCCGGAAATGCGACCCCCGAAAACACGGGCGGAAGCGAAGAAGGGAGGCGGAAGAATTTTCCCAGCACGATAGATACGCCGATACAATACGGACACACTGATACGATACAGACACGCCGATACAATGCAGACACGTCGATACGATATAGACACGCCGATATGATACGGATATGCCAATACGATACGGACACGCTGATACGATACGGACATGCCGATACGATACAATTAGAAGGAAAGAAGGAACCACTATCACCAAACTTAAAATAGAGATGGAACTAAAGATTGGTTCGCCACCAAGAATATAAATTATGAGATTTATACACTAAAGGTCGACTACTTGAGAGAACAACTGACACTAATCCACAATTTTCCACCAGAATTTCACACTACTCCATAAACTCTGAGACAATTACATAATTGAGTATAGAACTCTAAGACCAATTTTACACTAAACACCCTCAATTCAACGAACTCAAGAAAAACAGTAATCCTCACACACAACCAAACCCGCACACATACCTAGTGTGGTACCGGAATGACTCATGGAAGTTTGTTTTGAGATGCATTGGCGGCCAGCCTCCTCCTCAAAACAATCTTCCCTAGTCCTTCCTACACCACATGATACAGACCACGCACACACGCCAAGCAATACTATATAGCTAATTCGGTATAGTCGACTCAATGAAACACACATTCTAACCCAAACACTACCAATATAGCTGCACAAAATGAACAACATTTCACCTCACTAATCATTCCACAACACCAACACTCACCAACCCACCGACCGACAATACCACCTACTCTCGCAAGCACAATGTCAAGAAAGGACATTCTCCCTAAACCAGAGGTGTTCCAACACCCGAGGAGCAAGACTCTAAGAATGAGGATGTCAAACCCAATTCGCAGAATGATTCTGCAAGAAAGAATGCCCACAAGGGACCAACGTGAACAAGCGAAACAGAAGTATGATTGGAAAATGGACAAGTCCATAGGATCCCACCATCTTCTTCCACTACAAGGAATGATGACAATGGGAAACTCCTCCATGTCACAATTGCTAGAAGGGAGACAAAAACATAACATGCGGTTTTACGAATTCGAGAATGCAAAAATGCGAGGAGGGGTAGGTTGATTGCACTATATCATGCGAAGAGCACACCATTGCCCCACCAATGCCATAAACTCTGCCACTTCACGTATCATCAACAAGGATACGACAGAGGATAAGAACGACATAAGAATCTAGGTAGGGATAAGTCAGAAATCTTCCGAAGCAACGGGCTCCTCCCATTGTTGCCAACCAACATTGCCGAGATACGAGAAGATAAAGAATCTAATAAATATATCAAGGAGAAGTCAACTCCCAAAAGCAACTGAGATCAGGTCATCTAACACTGGCTTGAGTAGGGCATGAACATGTACTATAAATTCTTCAATCAAAGATGGATTGACACCGGCGTCCACCTGCAAGAACCTGCAGAGAGATCGAAGAAGAGAAACGACTGAAGGGTGAACAACATTCACCCATCCATGACACAAATGGACATATCAAGGATAGGTATACCGAAGGTAGCATGCAACTAGGGCATCACACCACCCA
>NMUG010011429.1:0-10624 GCA_002855965.1 Monotropa hypopitys
AAAATTTTTGGATTGGCTTACCTCTTCCCTCCTCTTTCTCTCTCTCTTCTCTTGGTGTGGGTCCCATAATTTGTTAGCTAGAATGGTCTCCACAGTTAGCAATACTGTTAACATTTTTCTTAATTAACGACAACTTAACTAATTGCATTGGAGATGAAATTTGTATTGTGGCTAGTTAAAATCAGTTAGCTATTTGCTAACTATACCATTAACTAGTGCACTAGAAATGCTTTTAATTTGTGTGTTAAAGTGTTGCTAAGTTAACAAACACAAGTCTCATACTATGCACTAGTAATGAGTAACAAACACATCAGATTTTTGGGCTTGGCCTACCTCTTCCCTCCCCCCCTCTCTCCTCTCTTGGTGTGAGTCTCATAATTTGTTAGCTAAAATGATCTCCACAGTTAGCAATACTGTTAACTTTTTTCTTAATTAACAATAACTTAACTAATTGTATTGGAGATGAAATTTGTGTTATGGCTAGTTAAAATCAGTTAGCTATTTGCTAACTATGCCATTAACTAGTGCAATAGAAATGTCCTTAGGACATTAGAACGTCTTATTTTACAACACGAGCATCTCTTATCACCATCTTATATGGTAATAGCACTTGTAGTTATGACGTGTTATTTTGCTGTAAAAACATATCAAACAGTTAAGAATATCATAATGT
The DNA here is from genome assembly GCA_002855965.1 of Monotropa hypopitys. Lineage (NCBI taxonomy): Eukaryota > Viridiplantae > Streptophyta > Magnoliopsida > Ericales > Ericaceae > Monotropa > Monotropa hypopitys. The sequence continues at coordinate 674 of NMUG010011429.1, forward strand.
ACAACCTAGATTTTATATTTATGCAAATTTCAAAATTTCTTTAAAAATTCATGTTCATACTTTGTCAATATTTCCAAATTTTATAAATAAACATGAACTTAGATGAAAAAACATAACACTTATGTTTTCAACTATTGACAAGTATTGAAACTCGCACCATCACTGCTAACAATGGATAACCTAATACAAATGTCAACGACAACCCTCTAAATAATCCCCAATCTAATCCTTTGCCCAATTTGAATGCTCCTCCTCCACCATTACCTAAACCTCAAATTTTTAGCCATGATTGTTAATTAACAACCCTTGTTGCAACTAACTTAGCATTACCCTCTAACTAATCCCCCATCTAATCCTTTGCCCAATTTGAATGATCCTCCTCCACCATTTCCTACACCTATCTTCAACTAAATGACTCAAATTTTTAGTCATGATTGTCTGATCAATTCAGTATTTATGTATTCATGTATCCTCTTGTATACATTTGACTAGAAAAAAGTCTAATTGTATTAAAACATAGCAAAAAAAAGTGCCTAGACAAAATGAAAATTGTATATTTTTATGCCTTTTTGAGTAAATAGGAGATCCTCTTCACAACCTGTTTTGGGCAAACTAGATGCTCGGAAATTAATCTCAAATTTTTGACGGAAATTTCACACATTCCAATTTCGAAATTAGCATTTGAACTCAGTTTTGGACGGATGAAGCAAGCAGGAGATTTCCAAGAAGGATCATAATGCCAAACTCCCCAACTCTATCAGCCTTCCGATTAATCCAGTAAGAGCGAGCCACGTTACTCACATTTTGACTCATTTCACACCTGTCAAATTTCTACTCCTCCAAATACGAAGGTGGGACCCTGCTGTATTATTTCCAACTTATTTATACGCCCCACACCCCAACGCCCACACTATGCGCCAAGATTTCTCCTCCTCCTCTAGACAGCCACTAAGTACTAAAAACAAACAACACACCACTTCCAAACCCTAATCAAGCGGGAACAAGCTCCTCTTCCTCCTCCTGTTCCCTCCTCTAGATCGGTATTTACCGGCGATGTGATCTGGGAATCGGTAGCAAGCTGTTTGGGAAGTTAACAGTTTCGAATCCTGGTGCGCATTTTATTGAAATTTGTAGCTGTTGTACTGTAGCATTTTTTCGCCTGAGATGGTATCAGCTTGCGTGAATAACATCGGAATGTCGCCGGATACTTTTTTGGACTGTACAGCTTCTTATGGTTGGCTGAGTCCAAGAATTTCATTCAGCCGACAGCATCCCGATGAATCGAAGAACGCCGTAGCAAAAGCTCCGGCTACGGAGCGTGAGGAAAAGCACGAGGAGGTTGTTAAACCATCAGATCCAGATCCGCAAGTTTTTGGAAAAGACTTCGTTGACTTCGAGTTCAGACTCGAAGATCCTGTCACTATGCTTTCTGCTGACGAGCTCTTCTCCGACGGAAAGCTTCTGCCGCTTCATATTTCTATGATTCCACCGGCAATGACGACGTCGGAGATTAGTTTGCCAGAAACGCCTAAATCTCGTCGGAGATTGGAGGTTCCGAAGCCTGATCCATACTTGTTTTCTCCGAAGGCGCCCAGGTGTTCGAGTAGGTGGAAGGAACTTCTAGGGCTGAAAAAACTGTACCTAAACAGCAATGCCACGCAAGATAGCAACAAGATGGCGTCGTCTTTGCCCTATAATAGCTGTAACAACTCCAAATCGTTCAAAAACTTTCTTCATCGAAGCTCAAAATCTTCTGTAGATTCCTCTTTGAGCGTTCCTTTGCTCAAGGACTCGGATATCGAATCCATTTCCACATCGTCTCGCTTATCTCTTTCCTCTTCTTCTTCCGGTCGCGAGCACGACGACCTCCCGCGCCTTTCGCTCGATTCTGAGAAGCCTAGCATGTTCCCTAACCCATCTACTATGACGAAAAATTCGAATGTAAACTCTAACCTGCCTAGAGTGAGAGTGGTGAGGCACAGAAGAATTTCGTCTGAGAACCCAATGAGAGTTGGACGGAGCCCTATGCGCAGAGCGCCGGAATCAACGACTGCCACATCCCGAGGCGTATCTGTCGATAGTCCACGGATGAACTCATCGGGAAAGATTGTGTTTCAGGGTTTAGAACGTAGTTCGAGCAGTCCAAGTAGCTTCAATGGAGGTCCTAGATTTAAACACCGAGGGATGGAGAGATCCTATTCTGCCAATGTTCGGGTTACTCCGGTTCTTAACGTTCCAGTTTGTTCACTAAGGGGCTCTTCGAAGTCGAGTGTGTTTGGATTTCAGCTGTTCTCTTCCTCTCAATCGAAAAGAGACGTCGGCGCCGGTGGAAGTAATGGAGGCGGAAACAGAGGACAACAGAGTAACGTCCGGTATCGAATGGATCGAGCCTGATCCCATTATCATTCATTGCGCAGAGTTGGTATTACTCTTAACAGTGATTTAGAAGTTGGTTTTATGATTACTTTGTTTTTTCAGCTTAGGCAATCTATCAGTAGGACAATGATGCGACGGTTTATTTCCCCTTTTCCCTTTTGCGGATCTTTAGCTTAGATGAATGTATATACGTGGGTGACTCTGTTTGATTGCTCTTTAATATCTCTTAACTGATCTCCTGTTGAATCATAATGGGTTTATATTTTTTCTTAGTGTGGTTAGAGAGATGTTCTTCTTCTCCATTGCGTGAAAGATTTGGAATCTCTGTTTTCTTCTTTCGGCTTCTCACATTGTTATTTGGATGTGCATTTGTAGCTCCTGTGGGCCCATCACAACCTTGTGTCTGTTTGCGTAACGCGAGTAGGGTGGACCAGAGCTAGCTGTTGGAGATACTTCACCATTGCATTTTACAGTTTTGGGAGTACAGGTTTGCAGATAAATGCAATGCGATCCATTGGAAGATGATTCCAATTGGTACACTTGAGGGGTCATCTGTTAAATACTACCACTGTAATTGTTGAAGAAGTGGGGATGTCTCCATGTGCGAGGTGAGGGATGAAAACCCAGACAAAGAAATGGACTGGGGAGAGCTTACTATAATCCGAAGAGAGGGATGGTTGTCAGGTTTTCCAATTGTCTTTGTCTTGGGGGTGCATGCTTAACAGTAGTAGCTGTGTAAGCAGTACCTCCACCTAATCATTCCCATCTCTATCCAAATGTGTTTTAATTAAAACGTATTGTCCAATTTTTAATAAATAAAATTGAGTAAAATTGTGATGATTTTCAAGGAATTATTTAAAATATTATTTTAAATGTCACTAAACCCCAAAGTTGAAGCTTCACGTGGCTCATGCTGGTACACAGTCCCTCACTTGGCTGCTCATCATGGGGCTGAAGAAAGTTTGGCAGGATTGGCCATTGCAGGGCTTTCGTTTTTTATTTGGACATGGCCCTCTAATCATTATCCCTTTGTTTTTATTATTCATTACATCTTATGAAGTAATTTGATGTTTGGTTTAGAGTTTGGATCAACACATTTTTTGAGCAATTCTACAAAATAATGACGGAGAGACACAAGATAGAGAGATGTTGTCTAACCAGCCTTCAGCGATCAAGTCAGAATTTGTAAAAGAATGATAGAATTTAGAAGAAGGTGAATGAGAATTGCATACTTTTTTCTTTCTATTTGTATTGATATATACTTAGTCCACTATAGTTTTGGGGCAAACAGAATTGTGATGTGTTTTAATAGGAAACATAGGGTGGTTGCCATAAAATATCTGACTTCACATCTGACGTTCACTAATTTGTAGTTTGATTGTTGCCTTGTATCCCACAATCTCGCATGATAATATGAAGACACGATCTCTTCTTACTATGACAACATAGAATGTAATATCTTTCTCATAAATTCATCTTGTAGGATAAATTGTTGTAAAAATGTTGGATTGATTAGCCTTAGGCTTCTGTTGTCGAGCTGAATCGACATGGTCATAATGAGGTTTTGCTGCATTGTTGCCCATGATTCATGTAATATCTTGAAAATTTTAAACCATTTTTATATAAAAAAGTAAAGAAAACTTCTACCATCAATACACTATCTCAATAATCAAAGGTGAAGTGCAATGTCGTTCAACCAAACTACAATAGAAGAAATTAATTTATTACAATCATTCGGGTTACAAAATAAAATAAGAAAGTCATTGAAACAAGAAAAAAGAATGTAAAGAAAATGTCTTCATCATATAAACCCTGGACTTTCACTCCAAGTCAAGCTATGTGTACGACACCTAAAAAAGTAGAGTATCAGGCATAGACTAATAGAAAAATCAAAACAAAACGATGTATATGGTTGTTGTGCACTAGTGTGAATGTATAGAAATAAATAATGACATGATGCATGCATGAAGGTCTAACGGAAAAAGAATAATCTAGATCAAATTCTCTTTTCATAAATCTTTTCAAGTTATAACAATTTCCTCTTTCTTAACAAAATCAAGAGAGTATCAAAATGATTCATCCTTAACGAAATTAAGGACACTGCCAATTCTTTCATTGAACTAAGAGTTTCGACTAATTCCGCGATAGAAGTCAGTCGACTAGATTATCTGTGCAAATTGTTAGTATTTTCTGACCTGTTGAGATGATCTAGTGCAAACCCTCATTGCGCAATGTCGTGAGTGTATAGATACTCAAGGAAGGAGATTCCCGCAATATTTAGCCAATCCAAGATCAATTCCAAATTCAACATACCACTATGTAAGTCAATGTGTAATTTGACCAAATTCCAGTTTCTAGTCAACGAGACTCAATAAAATAATTTATGCCAAAGATCATTTGAAGTAATTTAATGGTCATGTAAAACATCAATGTTGTCCAAATCAACTAAGCAATACATTTTCCCAAAGTCATGGAAAATAGTCAAAGTTAGGATTTTATGAGAATTTGGGGCCTTTATGTTCTAGTACGAGAATAATGAAATTAATCTTCAAAGAAACAAGAACACACTAAAATGACCCTAAGGACACCACCAATTTCAAAGGAAAAGACCATGGATACTTCATACATATATTGCATCGAATTTATTCAAGTTCTAAAGAGGGAGAGAGGAAGAACACACATATTCATACACAGTGTTTGCAAAACTCTACCTTGAATGAGGAGAGAGAGAAATCCAAAAATTGATTTTGACCGAATGAAAAATCCAAGATGGTAGGCTTGTAGATCTTGACGAGCTGAGCAACCTTTGTAAAGGCTTTAAGGCTCTTCCTTGTAGATTGGAAGGAAAGTTAGAGAGAAGGGAGAGTTCTAGAGAGAGAAAGAGAGATACGTGAGAAGGGAAGTGTGACTGCCTTCTCTTTCTTTTTCTAAGAACAATGGTGTAGGATTTGAGTACATTGGATGTATATATTGCCTTAAAATTAACTTTTCAAATTTACCCTTACTGAGCCTGCATTTTGATATACACAATGTGTATATCGATACATAGTTGTTTTGGCCGGATGTGGGAATGTCTGCATATTGATATGCACTTCAAGTACATATCAAAATGCAGACAAGGGTGTGCGGGCAGAGAACCTCTATTTCGATATACACTCTCAATGTATATCGAAATGCAAGAAGGGGAAACGCAACCAGACGCTTTATATTTCGATATGCACCTCATGTGCATATCGAAATGCAACAGAGAAAGAGCCGAACAGATGGCCTGCATATCGAAATGCACTTTAAGTGCATATCGAAATGCAGTAAGGTGGGCTGAACAACATGGCTGTATTTTGAAATGTAAAGAAGCCTAAGCCAATAGAGGGCCCCTATTTCGATATGAGAATTTTTTTGGGCCCGGGGGGGGGTATGCATTTTGATATACCATCAGGATGGGGAAAATGAATGGGTTTAGGGGGTATATTGAAATACATGATTGTCGTACGAATGTGCCAGTCATCCGAACATCGACGAACACGTCCAAACCTATTCCCGAGCACACCAAACATCTTTTAACCAAAAAGTAAGTCTCGGAAAGGGTTAAATTCCAATAAAATTCAGATTATTTTAATAAGAAAATCATTAAAATATATATATAAGTACTGGAAAATCGCATAAAAAATCTATAAAATTTTCTAGAGTATTACTAACTATCCTCCTTATAGAAATTTCGTCCGCAAAATTAGCGAAATTTAGAATAAAAGACATAGGAAGAGAATGATACCTCATTCAAATAGTTTCGAATATTTCTCCAACATGTCATCTTTTCGTTCTCAAGTGGCCTCTTCCCAATTTTGATTCATCCATAAGACTTTCACCAATGATATAGTCTTTCCCCGCAAGATTTTCTCCCGTGCATCTAGAATTTGTATCGATCGTTCCTCGTACGATACATCTGCTTCCAAAGCCAAAATAGACCATCTAACACGTGGGATGGATCTGGCTCATATTTTCGTAGCATAGATACTTAAAAATACATCGTGGATATCTGAAAGGTTATAGGACAAGGCCAAATGATACGCAACCTCTCCTACTTTTTCCACGATATCAAACGGGCCAATAAAATTAGGTGCGAGCTTTCCCTTCTTTCTGAAATGAGATACTCCCTGATGAGGCGATACTTTCAAAAAGACATGATCCCCCACCTCGAATGATAATGGGCGACGACGGTTATCCGCATAACTCTTATGATGACTTTGTGCAGTCAATAATTGTCGGCGAATCTTCTTAACTTGCTCGGTAATTTGTTGTATGGCCTCCAGTCCCATAACAATAGTGTCTCCCACCTCGGTCCAACAAATAGATGATTTGCAAGGTCAGCTATATAAGGCTTCGAAAGGTGCCATGCCAATGCTAGAATGGTAGCCATTGTTATATGCAAACTCTATTAGAGGTAGATGGTCCCACCAACTCTTGAGATAATCTAAAATGCATGCCCGCAATATATGTGCTAGAACATGGATAGTACGCTCTGACTGTCCGTCTATCTATGGATGAAACGCAGTGCTAAAATGAAGATTTGTGCCAAATGTTTTCTGCAAGCTCCTCTAGAAACGTGAAGTAAAACGAGGATCACGATCAAACACGATAGATAATGGTGCTCTGTGCAAGCTTATGATCTCACGAACGTACAATTGACCCAGCGAATCAACTGACTGAGAAGTCTGAACAAGTAAGAAATGTGCTGCCTTGGTCAACCGGTCTACAATAACCCATATAGCATCCCTGCCTTCCTACGATCTCGACAAGCCTGACACAAAGTGTTAAGACCCATGCCGTTCATAGGATGAGCACATGACCGGCTAACGAGCAAGCTCGCTAAAGGCCTAAGATAAAAGAGTCGAGGAATTTCTAAAGAGGTTTATTTATCAAGATATGAAAAGAATTAGAAGTTCTAAATGATATGTGTTTGTCAAAATATTTCCTATGGCATCCTTTAACTCAAAGTGTTTTGAATGTATGAAGCTTCACTTACATGATCTTGATTTTAGAGACGACCTTAATTCTAATTTCCGTCAAATGCATGTTTTGACCAAGAATTTAGTGTGATTTGCATTTGAGATTTGTGGAAAGAGATGGATATATGATACTCTCAATACATACGCGATAGATTTTTTTGGACTCGAGTTTTGAATTGTTCACATACTCTATCAACAATGAAGGATATCATTAATGATGAGTTGAAGATTAGAGATAACTATGAATCATTTTGTATTCATTTGAGTGAACATTCTCTTGAGATTGTTTGAGAACAAAAATCTTGTTAACTCTATCAGAGTGAGAAGTTCATCTTAAAAGTTTTTTTTTCAACAAGCCATGCCAATTTGAGGATCAATTAGGACTTTGTTTTTGGTTGTAATGTCAGGTAATGGATAATATGTAAGGCTAGGTTTTCTAAGGACGAACATCCAATAGCCTTAAGTTGCATACAGAACTGTTCCCTTTTTTTCTTCGATGACATTGCCTCTTTTCTTTCTTCTTCTTTGAGCAATGGAGTTGATAGATTCAAACCCATTCTCGCATCTCGTTGGTTTTCTCCTATAGATATTATTGGTCTTTTCTATTTTCAGATTTGATTTTTGCATTTTGACATAGCCCCATTCGAGTTTTGACCGTACATGATTTTCCATTTTTTTGGTCATGGTCCGCTTTAGGTTTTGACTATGCCAGATTTTTTGTTCCATTTTTATCACAGTCCCTTCTCGGGTTTTGACTGTGCTGGATTTTCCATTTTTGCTATATCCCCCTTTCGGATTTTGACTATACCAATTTTTTTCTTTTTTTGCCACATCCCCCTTTTGAGTTTTGACCGTGCTGGATTTTCTATTTTTGCTATAGCCCATTTTCGGATTTTGACTATACCGGATATATATATATAGGGGGCAGCTCAATGGACCAACATTTTAAACCAATAGTGTGGACCAATGCTTAATTGAACCCGTTATGGGTCCCACTGCGATGATCCAAACCGTTCATGTTGTTTAAATTGATGAAATATAATATCCTGCAAAAATTCAGCTCAATCGGATATCGATAAGTGCTCAATCCAAAAAGTTTTGTATAACGCAGTTGGAGACAATCGCAGAGACCTCCCGGCTACATAACTCTGAACAAGATTATAAAAATTTGGAGGAAGCACGCCGGAAAAACCATACTCTGAAGACTCGACGAAATAAGACGCCCCTAGATCCACCTATTAGGGTCCAAGGGATGCTCCCACAGGAGTTTGAAGAAAGGTTGGAAGAACTGGACGTTAGAGATGAAGAAAAATTGTTGAGGGGGGAGCCTGTAGAGGAACTTCTTCTTTAACCTAATTTCCCATAAGAATTCTTCTCTCTCCCAAAATCTTTGGACTAACTTAAGCATCAGAGGCTCTTTGGCAGACGTCTCATCGGCGTCAAGAAGTGTGCTCGTAGGACTTGAAGGACAGCGACGGAGGATCCAGAAATCAGCGTCATCAGTTGGCGCCGTCTGTGGGAATGACTTTCTTTGATAAGGTGACGGATTTCTGGATGGTTAACACTTGATCGACGACAGGAGACAATCGCAGAGACCTCCCAGCTATATAACGCTGAACAAGATTATGAAAACTTTGGAGGAAGCACGCCGGGAAAACCAGACTCTGAAGACTCGACGAAACAAGATGCCCCCAGATCCACCTATTAGGGTCCAAGGGATGCTTCCACGGGAGTTTGAAGGAAGGTTGGAAGAACTGGACGTTAGGGATGAAGAATAATTATTGAGGGGGGAGCCTGTAGAGGAACTTCTTCTTTAACCTAATTTTCCATAAGAATTCTTATCTCTCCCCAAATCTCTGGACTAACTTAAGCATCAGAGGCTCTTTGGTAGGCGTCTCACCGGCGTCAAGAAGTGTGCTCGCAGGACTTGAAGGACAGTGGCGGAGGATCCAAAAATAACGATATATATATATATATTCGAAGAGATTGCATTTTAAGTTTAAAAGACAAATTCTTCTTTGTCCCATTCTTAACAAATATGAGCATATGTAGCACTTTTAAGAAGAGAGAATTTTGAGGAGATGAGATTTGGAATCCACTTTTTGATTTTGTGTGGAAGGGTGGACGACTGCTTTGATCATTATTTTTTGTGATGATTTGATTTTCTTGTTTCTGCCGCCCTTAACTAAAGAAAATAATGCTCTTTTAAGAAGAGAGAATTTTGAAGAGATGAGATTTGGAATTCCCCTTTTGCTTTTGTGTGCGGGGAGAGATGGCCATTTTAATCATTATATATGTATTTTTTGTGATAATTTGATTTTTTTTTCTTGTTGCCGCCTTTGAATAAAGAAAAGAATACAATAGAGAGAAATAATGCGTTTTGCTCAATTTATTTGGAATAATAGTAACAAGAAAATATCTTTATTAAAATAAAATCGCAATCGCTTCTTTTCTTGAAGTATGCTATACACCATGCGTAGTAGCATTTGAATTCAATTCTGTCTATTTCTGAGAGAAGCCACACCCATTTTTTCTTCATGTCATCTTGAATAGGATTCACTTTTGGAATGAA
>NMUG010011430.1:0-10632 GCA_002855965.1 Monotropa hypopitys
AATTCTTGTTCGAATTGTGTATATTGCGGACTGAAATTTATAATTGTTTTGACAGGAACGTGAGGAAGACATTGAGGCCTTACTCAAAGGTGAGGAAAAGGTTTGGACCTGGCAAGGAAAAGGTTTGATCAACGGCACTGGTGAGTGTAGGAATATGGTATCCTTAATGGTACAATTGCAGGACTGTTTTAGTTAATTATTACTTTGTTTATGAGAAGCTAACTGTTATCGTTGTTGAGACTTACATGCATGGACATAATGCATGAGTTGATTGATAAGCATGTACATGAATGCATGATGAGAATGATGGCATGAAGTGATGATATGCATACACATACATGCATGGATGGTGATGAGAAGCATAATATGAACTTATATATATATTATGCATGCCTCCGTGGGACGGGTGGTGATTGTTGGCAACCACTGTAAGTCCAACGGTATGTGAGACGTACCCCAAATGTTAGTGCGCGGGGCGCACGAACTACTACCTATAGTAGTAGCTATTTTCAGGGCATGGGATGCTCAAACCTTTTAAAAAATGGCTTGGGCCGGTATATGTAAAGTATCATGCATGAGATGCATTGTTGCAACGAAAGTCATAATCTCTCGTATTCATGGATTTCTGTCACAATAAATACTTGCGGTTTGGAAGTTAAAGATATTATATTCACACTCTGTTTCCTTGTCTTTTGGCTTGGAAATAGGTTCAGGTTAGCGGTCCACTACAAGGCAGGGGGTCATTGGATGCTTGGATGAGATTGAGGAGCTAGAGCCTCCAAGTGAAGAAGACATTGGTACTTGTAGATGATTATAGAAATTGTGATAGATCCTTATTATCTTATTATTTCCAGAAAAGTGTATTGGGACTTTTGTAGTAGTTTAGTTGTTTTCTTGAAGTTTCTTTGGAGTTTTATGTGTAATGGTAGTCCTATTGGGATTTATGGTAGAAGTTCCGTTATTTCTTTTATTTGGTATTGGCAATATTACTTGGGGCTTTTATTTAGCAAGGAAGTTTTAAAAAAATCTTAATTTTTTGCGTATTTTGGAGCATAGGAACATATCGATATGCACATGGTGCATATCGAAATAGAAAACCTTATGCACGAGGTTTACAAAGGATCATATCGATATGCACCAGATGCATATCGAAATGCAAAACACACTGCTCAGAAATTTCAAAGGGACATTTCGATATGCATGGGATGCATATCGAAATAGAAAGCTTTCTGCTAGATCCAAAGGAAAAGATATTTTGATATGCACCTTGTGCATATCGAAATGCAAGTTTCAGCACCAACATATCGAAATGCTGACATTTTGAAATGCCAAGGCGGTATATATCGAAATGCAAAAGGGAGAGGCATATCGAAATGCCGCACAAAAATTGGAGATTTTGTGTGGGGCCTCCGGGCCTCCCAACACTCACCCGAATCAACCCGAACCCTACCAATCACAACCAATTAATACAAACGAAGGATTGTCTTCCGAGAATTTACGAAATAAATTCAAATTAGAATATTTTGGGACTTAAATCAACCAAAATTGATTAAATAAAATTAAACCCCTTAAAGAAAGTTCGTCCTCGAAATTTTCATAAGGAGGAGGAAAAAGGGAGATCACAAGTAAGAAAGATCACGACAAGGCACACCACAAAAGGAGAGATTACAAATTGAATTGGTACAAAGGAAGAGAAATACACTATAATCAAAATAAATCTGGGTATTTCACCCACATTTCATCTTCTCTTTCCCAAGTGGCTTCTTCAATGCCATGATTAGACCACAAAATCTTCAACAATGGAATAGTTTTACCTCGCAAAACCTGCTCCCTAGAATCAAGAATACGAATAGGTCGCTCTTCATACGATACATTGGCCTCCAATTCCACATTATCCCAATTGATCACATGTGAGGGATTCGGCTCATACTTACGCAACATCGATACATGGAAGACATCATGGACATTGGAATAGTTTTACCTTTAACCACTGGAATATAAAGGACTTGCTCAAGTCTCTTATTATTGTTTTAGTTTGATATCTTATTGGCCGACAATGCTAAATGATAAGTCACTTCACCAATCATCTCGATGACGTCAAAAGGACCAATATACTGGGAATTAAGCTTCCCCTTCTTCCCAAAACGAGAAATGCCTCTTGTAGGCGACACTTTAAAAAAAACATGGTCACCAACTTCGAAAGATAGGGGATGACGACGACAATCGGGGCCAAGTAAGTAGACATTGGCGAATCAATTTAATTTGCTTGATAGTTTGGTGAGTTGCCTCGGGGCCAAAAATAGCTGATTCACCCAGTTCTAACCAACATACAGGAGATTTACACGGATGGACATACAATGCCTCAAAAGGTGTCATACCGATACTCGATTGATAACTATTATTATAGGCAAACTCCACCAAAGAAAAATGGTCGGACCAACCACCACCGAAATCAAGAACACAAGAACGGAGCATATCCTCCAAGATCTGAATGGTACGCTCAAATTGACCATCAGTCTCAGGATGGAAAGCGGTACTAAAAACAAGCTTGGTTACCATGGCGGCTTGCAAGCTATGCGAAAATCTTGAAGTGAATCGAGGATCACGATCAGAAATAATAGAATATGGGGCACCATGCAACCGAATAATCTCACGAATATAAAGCTTACTCAATGAGTCCAAAGACTGAGTGATACGAATGGGCAAGAAATGTACAGACTTCGTCAAACGGTCTACGACAACCCAAATAGCATCAAATCCACCCGGGGCTTTTGGCAAACCGGTCACATGTTCCCACTTCCATTTAGGAACATACAAGGGCTGCAACAAACCAGTAGGCCTCTGATGCTCGGCTTTAACTTGTTGACAAGTAAGGCACCTAGCCACAAATCTAGCAACATCTCATTTCATCCCCGACCACCAAAACTGACGACGAAGGTCGTGGTACATCTTTGTGCCGCCAGGATGAACGTCAAAAGGAGAGTGACGAAACTCATGAAGAGTAGCCTCACGGCATGAGGCAGGAACGAACAACTGACCATGAAAGTGAAAACTCAAATCTGCAGAGGCCACCCATCCAGGACTAGCCTCACCAGTCAAGAACTTAGAACGATAAACAACGGCCTCTTCATCACTAACTTGTGCCTCGATGATATTCTGAGATAAATCTGAATGAATGGTCATATGGCATAAGATAGTTTGAGGGATGACCTCTTCGGAATAAGCGAGATAAGGTTGGAGATCACCAACCAACTTCTAATCAAGAATGTCCAAGATGGCCAAATGAGAAGACTTCCTACTCAAGGCATCTGCAATAACGTTGGCCTTACCCGGATGGTACTGCAAGTCAAAATAATAATCTTCCAAATGCTCCATCCATCACCGTTGATGCAAATTAAGCTCCTTTTGAGTGAAGAGGTACTTTAGGCTCTTATGATCCGAGAAAACCTCAAACCTTTTACCATACAAGTAATGTCTCCAGCTCTTAAGAGCAAATATGATAGCGGCCAACTTAAGATCATGGGTTGGGTAGTTGCATTCGTGGTCCTTCAATTGCCTAGAACCATACGCAACCACTCAGCCCAATTGCATAAGAACACAGCCAAGACCGTCGTGTGATGCATCACAATAGACCGAATACCCAACACCTCGTTCGGAAACAATAAGAATAGGGGCAGAAGTCAATCTCCTCTATATTGATTTGTTATACACCTCCATATTGATTTGTAATTCACATTTTACTCCTAAATCATGAAGTTAACTATTCACCTCCCTTATCAACTAATTTTCCCCTTATTCTTTAAATAACTAGTTTAGATATGAAACGAGACGGGTGTTACACTCCATTGGAGGCTCAACTTCTATGTTGGTCTTTGAAAGAATTTCGATATTGACCACGCATCGAAAATCCATGGGAATTGAAGATGTAAGGCATGCTAGGGCATCTACATGACTATTCTGCTTTGATGTGATCTGTACAATTTTTACTTTCTCAGAATGACCTAAGACTTCCTTTACTTTCTCGGCATAAGAAGCCATTTGGTCATCTCAAGTGACATATTATCCTGATAATTTATTTGTCACCAATTGGCTATTGCAATGGATGAGTAAATCATTTTCTCTGCATTGGCGAGCACTAGTTAGACCTGCAAGCAAAGCTTCATATTCCACATAAGGCATTAAAAGTTAGATGGATTGACTGCTCTAATTCCAAACCATCTAGTAAAAATAAGACTACTCCTATTCCAGATCCTTTGTCGCAAGCAGGTCCATCCATAAAAAGCTTTCAGTGATGAGAAATGACTTCTTCTGCTTGCTTGGGAATTGGCTTGGTTGGTCTACTTCATCTTCCTGCACTCGTACCGGACTTGCTGGGACCGGATCAGTCTATCCTTCTAATTATTGGCCAAGATGGTTGCTAGGGGTAAATTCTGCTACAAAATTGCCCAAAACTTGACCCTTGATAGCTATACGCGGGATGAAACGGATATCAAATTCTACAAGCTCATTGAACTAGGTTGCCACTCTCCCCAAAAAATCTACCTTTCTGAGTATAGTTTTTAAGGGATTAGTAGTTGGAACCTCAATTACGTGAGCCAGAAAATAATGTTTTAGCTTCCTTGATGATGCCACTAGTGTCAACAACAATTTCTCCAATGGCAAGTACCTTGTTTTTGGGTCAAGAAGGGTCTTTCCGACGTAGTAGATAGCTTTCTTCTCGGCTTTCTCCTCCTTGATTAGCACTACACTGATTGCATAATCAGATACCACAAGGTTAACTTTGAGTATGTCTTTTAGTTCTAGAGTCACAATCAAAGGAGGACCATCCAAATATTTCTTCCAACTCCTAAAATGTCTTCTCGTATTCCTCTATCCAGTTGTAGGTTGCTTGTTTGTTCAATAACTAAAAGAATGGTCTGTATTTTTTGACGATCTGTTAATGAATCTGTTGAGAACGGCAATCATTCATGTGGGCTTTTGTGCCTCCTTAGTCCTTCTTAGACTTTGGAGGTTCTGTAGAAGAGAAATTTGATCCAAATGACTGGTGTAAGTGTGCCAAATAGGACTGACTCCTTGGATTTGATCATCATGTCATGAATGTAGACCTCCAAGTTCTTGCCAATCATTTCCTTGAACATTTTGGTGCCTAGTCTCTGATATGTTGCTCCAACATTTTTCAGTCTGAAAGGCATAACTTTATAACAGAAAAGACCCCTAGGAGTGATGAAGGAAGTCTTTTCTTGATCTGGCTTGTACATGTCAATCTGATATCCTTTGTATGCATCAAGAAAGCTCATCCTTTTGAATTAAGTCATTGCATCCACCAATTGATCTATCTTTGGAAAAGGAAAGTTGTCCTTTGGGCAGGCCTTGTTCAGATCCATGAAGTACACAAACCCTCCACTTATCATTCTTATTCTTTACCACCACCATATTTTCTAACCAGTCAGGGTAATACACTTCACGTGATGCCCCCACTTTCAGTAGCCCGTTTACTTCTTCAATCACCGCCTCTACATGTTGCATTGTCGATTTCCTCCTCTTCTGCATGATCAGCTTGTGATTTGGGTTGACATTTAGGCGGTGGAATATAACATCTGGGTCTATGCCTGGCGGAGTCCAGGCAAAAATATCTATGTGATCTATTATAATCTGGACCAAATCCTTCTCGTCTTGTTCGGGCAGCTCCTCTCCAATCAGGAAATAACGTTTCTCATCTTTTGGGTGTGCTGAAACCTTCTTCAGTCTCTCCGCCACTCTAGCTTTTGGATCTACTCCGATATCCTCAAAGACTGTCTGATCTGACACTTTAATGGATTTAACTTGCTCTGCTAGTTATTTTGTCTTCAAGGATGCCACAAAACAACTCTTGACCATTTCTTGATTTCCATTTATACACTCAATTCCCTTAGGACTATTGAATTTAAACACCTAGTGATAAGTAGATGAGATGGCCCCCATTATATGCATCTCTGTTTGTCCAACAATGGCATTGTATCTTGATAGCACATCAATGACCAAAAACTCAGTATTGATGGTTACCCGCACAACACAAACTGATAAAACCACCAATCCAAGAGGCCAAACTAACTCCGCGCTGAATCCGATCAAAGGGATCCTGGCTTCTTTCAGATCTGCCTCTATTAGCCCCATCTTCTTAAAGGCGTCAAAGTACAAAATTTTCAGTGGATCTACCTTGATCGATGAGAATCCGCTTTGTGTCATATCGAGCAATCTCCAAAGTATTGATCAATGCATCATTGTGTGGGACCTGCACCCCAATAAGATCTTCATCTGATAAAGAGATCATCTCAACTTCTTCATTTTCTAGTCATACATGCTTTTGCCTGAGTTGAAGAACATAATGAAAATGTCCTTCTCTTATTCTTTGTGCATGGGTTCTGACATTGGCTCCACCATGCCATGAATGACATAAATGGTAACAATTGGTGCAAAAAATCTCTCCTCTTCTGGAGAGTTCTCCCTTTGCAGCTCCTCTTGACGTCCTTCTTCTGCCCCGACAATATACTAGTTGAGATGCCCAATAGTCACCGAATCTTTTACAAAATTATTGTATGTGTTGTAGTCTTCGATCATATGGCCAAACTCTTTGTGAAAACTGAAATGAAGACATGTTGCCTCTAGTTCTGTCCAGTTTCCTCCTTGCCTCTTTGGCCATTTCCAGAACGGTTCATCCTTCGAGGGCCAAATCATTTGGAATATTAGAACATTGAAAGTTGTTCGAATGGCCTTGTAGGATTGTGGTCCTGGTTTGGGCACATTCCGTGCTATGTACAACACTTCTTCTTTCTCCTCTTTCTTCTATGCTAATGGAGTTTGCTTTCTCTTTTGTTTCTACTTCTGGGTTGGAACCCTTGTGGAATTTTTCTTGTGGCCTTTATGACCTGATCGCTCTATCTATCGATCAATCTTGTCTTCCACCTTGACATGTTGTTCCACCCAGTCCATCAATTCTGTAATTGTTTCCAAAGGATTCATGGTAAGGGATTCCAGTAGCTTCTGTCGCATAGAAAGCCCTAATTTGAAGGTTGTTACAATATACTTCTCACTACAATCTTCAATCTCATTGTAAACTTCCAAGTACTGCCTTGTATATTCTCGAATGGATTCATCTGGTCGTTTCCTCAATGACATCAGAGAATCAAACTCCTTTGGGGTTTGAGGTAAGTGAGAAATCAAGCAACAAACTGCTCGGTCAGATCTTCCCATACCATTATTGAGCATAGAGCAAGAGTATGATACCAGTTTAAAGTAGTTTCCCCTAATCTGGATGCAAACGTCTTGCAATATAGGTCCTCATCTCCAGCATGCATAATCATTGCTTGTAAATATTCCTTAGATGAGCCATGGGATCTGTTGTTCCATTGTACATTTGGAATTTTGGCTGGACAAAACTCTTGGGAAGAGGATACCTCTCAATTTCTGTCACGAACCTAACCCATCCCCTAAGTCATCGTGGCAGACGCCAGGTGATTACAGAACCACCTAAGGCATTTCTTACTAAACTTATTTACTAAATTAATAAATTGGGGATGCATGGCAGTGGAAATAGATAATAAATCTTTAAGTTACAAAACAACATCCAACTTATTTATCCATAACTATTTTCACATCCAGACATATTTCATATTTATTACAAGCCTCTACCTGACACACACTTTATTACATTTTTTTACAAAATTGTCTCAGAACAGACTACAAACAAAAGAAAACTATTAAACTAACTATTTACCTACCCTTAACAAGCTTGCACAATTCTATAGAAACTGCTTCTGCTATGCTAATCTACTGAAACTGGATTTCTTTTCCTTTTTCCTGAAATATATAAATTTAGAAACGTAAGCTAATGCTTGTGTGAGTGACAGAAAACAGGTATAAAGGGTTTATGCCATGGAATATGAATCACTAATAAAACAGTACATTCGCTTTTCGATAATTCAGTAACTTTCAAATCTTTCATTTTCTGATTTCAGTATATCGATAACAAATCACATACTTTCCGGATTCCATATTGGGTTCAGTACAATTCATAAGGGAATACGAGGATTCAGTAATCAATAATCAGTAATCAGTATCAGTATCAATGTCTCCCTATCCCAATCAATATTAATATCAGAATACCCAAAATGGTTATCCATTTTCTTATTCCATAAAAATATTATCTGTCAAATCATTTTCAAATCATTCTTTTCGTTACAGTCTTATGCCATCTAAATAGATTGCCCGGGCGCCCCCAGGTGGTTAAAGGTAGACGTCTGACGCTTATACCGAATCATTCCAGACAGTGTGCTAGGTATAGTTTCCCCCTAGCCGAAAGGGTCAATAATCAATATCAATAATTAGGTGATCAACCTATCAGTAATCCCACCGATCTCCCCCGGATTAGGGACTGTCTCTGTGATGGCGTATAATAGATTTGCAATTATATGTCATATCCATGGAACATGTAGACTGTCATTCACCTGATCCGTAGGATTCACTGGTTTGACCTGAAAATCAAATAACGATAATATCATTACTTAAAGAAATTCTTATTCAATTTCTAACTTAATCATTTACTTAATTTCTTACTTTTTCCATTAATTTTCTACTCAATAATTGAACAATCTTACTTTTAATCCTCTAATAATATTCTGCCTACTAACCACAATCACTATCCGAGGCTCTACATTAATACCCGAACCTAAATCCTGGTCAATAGAACTTTCTATCAAAATCTGGAACTGACCGGTCGATGCACCGGTCGACCGGTCCTTCAGCCGGTCCTGCTGCCGGTCCTTGTGTCGGTCGCGCGAGCAGGTTTTTCTCCGAATCTGGTTTTTGATTGATTTCACTACCAAATCCTAATTGTTTTCTACAAATCTTCAGGCATACGATCTCTGGACTATTTGCTACAATATCCTATAATTAGAATTTGGAATTAATACCTTAGTTGACTGTATCGAAAATCGGAAGAATTTGCCATAGCCCTTGGTTTTCTTCTTTTCCAGCTTACTGACCCTCTTCTCCAAAGCTTATCGAACCCTTCTGCAACTTCCCCTCTCCAAGACCATTTTGCTACAGCTCTCAAACTTTCTCTCACGATCTTTTCCTAGTTCTCAAACTCACTCTCTCAATTTCCTTCTCAATCTCTTAGACTCTCCCTCACCATCAAACTCTATCTCCCACTCTCTCGACAAACACATCACACATACACACACTACACACATGCACTCTCTTTCACTCTCCACGTAGCATCTTTGCATGCTTTTAAACATTTTACACTTCACCTCCCTTAATTTCTCTTATTTTACAAATTAATCTCAATCTTTCTTTTATTCATTCATTCTATTTTTAAATTTTCATTCTTAACTCTAAAAATTTTCGAATTCTTCCTAAATATAATATTTATTTTATCAAACTTATTATAAAATTTTAAGACTTAACTTAATTATTTAAGCTTCTCAATTAATTTATTTCTCTTAATCCCCTTATTAAAGGTATTTAAATTTGATTACTGAATTTTAAAATTTTCGGGTTTTACAATTCTCCCCAACTTACTAAAGTTTGGTCCAAACTTAAACTAATGGTAGCTTCAATTAACAAATCTCATCCCCAACTTATTCTTTAGGTCCATCCTAATTAACTTACATTTATATCTTATCTTAATTCTTAATATTAGCTTATTATGATTAATCTATTATAATTTTCCTGATTATATTAGAAAGATTCATAATTTACTAAATACAAATTATTACTTGCACCATCTGGTTCAACATTTTGCGCAGAATCTGGCACTAACACAAATGTCCTCCCTTGCTTCCTATAGACGGGTTCTGCTTTAATGACTGGTCGAGGTCCTGGTTGAGATGGTACTGGTGGTGTAGGTGCTTCAACAAGATTGGTAGGGCAGTCTCGAACACGATGGCCAACTTGGCCACAACGGAAACATGCTCCAGTATTCAAATAACATTCTCCCGGATGCCTATGCTGACACCTAGGACAAATAGGGATTGGAATATATCCAGTTTGATAATTTCCTCCTTGATGTCTAAATTGGTTACCCAAATTCCCCACATTCTGCCTTTTAACTCGGCCTTCATCTTGACCTTGCCTTGGTCCATTTCCTACTTTTCTTTTCCGATCATCAATGGCTTTATATTTTTTCTTCAAATCAAATTCTGCCATAAGGGCGACATCTAAAACCTCCGAATAAGTTGGTAACTTTAGTAGTCTGACGGCAGCATTAATTTCAGGTCTAAGTCCTGATTCGAACTTCCTAGCCTTATGATCCTCAGTGGCTACCATATGTGCGGCGAAATGACCAAGTTCAATAAAAGTCCGGTCATAATCAGATACAGATGTATTTCCTTGTTGAAACGCGATAAATTCTAGGAATTTATTATCCCGAATGGATTTCGGAAAGTGCTTTTCATAGAACACCTCAAGAAAATGCTGCCATTCCATTCTTGGCTCAATATCCCTCCCAGAGAGCCACCATCGATGTGCATCACCTTCGAACATGTAGGTGGCCAAAACCACCTTCTGTACTTCTGAGCAGAGTAGCATAGAAAATATCTTCTCCATATTCAACACCCAAGCCTCAGCCCTTTCTGGGTCAATTCCTCCCTC
>NMUG010011431.1:0-10631 GCA_002855965.1 Monotropa hypopitys
AATAGGGAACATATAACACCCGACATTAGCCCAGGGCCAGGGCTATCACCTCACATAGACCGAGACCAAGGTTTTATCAATACACCTTACATTATTAGCCCATGGTCAGGGCTTCAAGGCTATGATAGCATTGCCAATCTCTTAAGAATAACTCTTTTTTTCTTAATAGAAATCATTTTCATCTTTCTCTTCCTGTTTTCAAAACAAGACTCTTTTTCCTTTCTTTAAAAGCTCTTCTTTACATTACTTCTTTCAAATCATTTCATTCCAAAACATTCTTCTTTTCAAATCATTTTCATCTTTTTTAAAATCATGTGATCCGTAAGTTTTTAACACTGTTTCCCCAGAACATTCAAAACAGTCATTTTGTACTAAGAATAATACTAACTACAAATCTATATATATGTATTCACTTTTATATGACGAGCTACCGAACAATCTGCTTTCCTTCCCTATGAATCGATGATGACGGCTCTTTAACACCTATAATAACCAATAACTCTATAAGCAATAATCTACATCTTTAATTCTTTAACCTTATATTTTCCTTTTAATATCCTCTAATTTTTATAAATATTTTCTACTGAGTTTTTGGCATTTAAAAACATTTAATTTATTATTTTTCTTTATTTTTACATTCTGACTGAAACTTGGGATACCGGTATCATGAATACTCAGGATACCGGTTTCACAACAGAGCCCCAGATACTAGTATCATGAAATCTCGGATACTAGTATCATGTCATAGGACCCGGATACCGGTTTCTAGCCCTCTGAGATACCGGTTTCTGGCTCAAGCTCATGATACCACAACTGGATACCGTAGCTTGGGTACCGGTTCCATGCCTTTACTCAGGATCTCGGTATCACAGCAAATTCAGATACTGGTGTCTGAGAAATTCTTAGAACATCGATTTGGTTCTCTGCAATTTCTGGGTTTGATATTCAAATCTGATTTTTCATCATTTTGAGCTATGAATCCTTCTCCGATTTCTACCAAATTTTGAACATAGGTTATACTAATGATTTGGAACAAAACTGTATAATTAGTTTTGAATGAACTTACCCCAAATGGATGAATTTTATTATCAAACCTTTGCCGCAACGTGAATTCTATTCCCCTAGGCACTTTTCACCTTCTTCCCCGAATGTTCTACAACTCAATAACTCAATTCTCTCACTCTCTTCGAAGCTTACTTCTCTCTCTCTCTCTCTCTCTCTCTCTCTTACTCTCAGTCATCTCCTCTCACAATTTCTTACTCAATTTACGTTTTATATTTACAGAGGAATGTTCACATGCATATAGTGATTGGGTTATACATACAATAGTTCATAACAATGACAACTTTACAATTTACACCTACACAGCCTTATACATGACACCTCACACCAAATATATGCCATCAAAACTCATGCAATCCATATTCTATAATCCTCTCACACGTTGCATTAGAGATACAAAATTCTATCTTCCACCATTGCCACTACTCACATATTCTCGACACCTCAAAGCCATTCTCCACTTTTCTTCCTTTATTGCACTATTCTCCCTTAGCCTTTAATTCCTTCATTTAGGCCCCTATATCTTATAAAACATTAAAATCAGTTAAAATTCCCCAACGAATTTATAAATTTCCCCATACCTTTCTATAGATTTTAATTATTCATCTTTATTTAAATAATCTTTTTAATTATCTTTAATTTCAATCAATTATTTACTAATAACTTTTTTAGGAAATACGGGTCTCACAACTCTCCCCAACTTATAGAAAATTTGCCCCGAAATTTAAAGCGTACCTGGGTTTACATTCTAAGTTGCTGGATTATCCTGATCAACAAGGGCAAAAATCCTACCCTACCTGATCACTTGATGAACGGAAATATACGGGTCGTTGATATACCGAATATCCCTTAATCATGCATTAGAAATTTATAAACACAGAAAATACTACTCTAACTAGTAGAGCGGCAAGTCCGAGGTCAGTCCACAGGGAAAATGTATGAGTCTATAGAATTTGCTAAGAGAAGGAGTTCGGATTTGTGATTTGGTGGAGAGCGGTAGGACGCACGGCCTTTTCTTTTGATTTTTATATTAAAACCTAAGAAAAGCAAGAAATACGAAAATAAGTTTAAACTAAGCGGAATGGCAATGGAGGTTCCAATACCTAACCTAGGCCAATGAAGACTACTCCAATTATCCATGACGACACGAAGGAGGGATCGCAGCATAGGACCTTCGATGGGATGTTTGACTCTCAAGCACAAGTCACGGATGAAAAGATGATATAGGGATTAGAATTCGGTTCTCTAGGCCAACTTACACTCATCGGGTGACATGCTACAAGCATGGGCCGTGCCATCTTATGTCGACGACCCATCAAATAGGTCGACAACCCTTGGTTGGACCCGATGTGAGAACTACATTCCCCTAACCCCTATGAAATCTCAAGACATCAATTCTATACCAATTGGGTAGTTTTTAGGTGAATTCATTCACTTAGGCATTTTGTCGAACACCTAGCAAGACATCGCTACAAGCATGCGTCGTGCCATCTTATGTCAACGACGCATCAAATAGATTAACACTGCTCGGCAAAGACCCTAGGTGTGAACATCCTACACCCTAGACCACACTTGAAATGTGCGAATGCGCACTAGGCTACAACCTAGAGGGGGGTGAATAGGTTGACCAATTAAAATCTTATGAATTCTTTATTAAAATTGATACAAGTTAAATTGTTAACTTGAATATGGCAAAATTGATTTAATGATTGTTTTTTTGTAAGCGGAAGCAACTAAGTAATATATGAAAACAAAACAATCACAGGTGCATGTGTAGTGAAGATAGAGAGTAAGAGATAATCAGTGGCACAACACACAGATATATAGTGGAAAACTATATAGGCATCAATCGATCCCTATACAGAAAAACCACTTTCCTAGTCTACGGTTTCACTAGAAATAGTAAAGATTTTGGATACAAAGTTATCGAACTTATCCCAAGCCCACCTAGCTCCTATCCAAAGCTCCTCGAGCCCCTTCTACTATCCTGCAGCTGATCCATAGTCCTCGACTGATTTCTGACTCTCGATCGGCTCCAAAGTACTTCGGCCAATGTAGACAATGCAACCAACAATGCAAAGCACGTGCGTGCTAGAAACAACAAGTGATATGACTTGCAAAACGAAAACTAGACACAAGGTCTAGAGGAGTGAACAACAATGGAGTGAAAGTAAGCACAATGGTATGTGTCAAACTCCAATGTACAAGGAGTGAATGATTCAAGGCAATTATGCCCCAGGAACAAATTCCTAAGGGAATGTTCTAATGAAAATTACCACAATGAGAATATTGGAAATAAGGTAAGTATACCCAAGGAGAAGGAATTCTCCACAACTTCCAAAAACTACAATCTCAATGAAATAGGGTCAAGCAACTTAATGCAATGACAAACCCTACAAGAGATTGATTATAACAAGTGTAATCTCAGAAATAATAAAGTTCTAAGGGATAAAGCATAAGGCTTTGGAGAATACCCTAAGAGATGAATACACTAGAAATCCTAGAATCACTAGGAGTCAAAACAAGAACCAAGGAATCGATTTGAGTAGATTCACACGACTCTCTAATGTTATGAGAGAAAAACCTAGACAATTTAACTCTTGCTAATGTCAAAATATGGAAATCTAGATCAATGATCTAGATCAAGACACAAACTCAATTGATCTAGTATACTTTGTAAGAAATCAATGTAGTTATATGATCTCAAGAGAACAAGCAAGGAGAGATCAAGAGAGAAGCAAGAGAATAATGAAGAGGCAAACCTTCAATGGATTCTTGATGAAGAACAAAGGTTGAGCAGCCACACAATTTCTGCAAATTAGCTCTCTAGGTTTTAAGATTCTTGAATATGTTATATTTTAGAATGAGGTTAAAGGTAGTATATATACTTAGGAGTATTAGGGCAAGATTAGAGATGATTAGGAATAAAAATCGTGGTCAAAATTCCCCCACACGCTCCCTCTAACGTTAAGATGAGTTAACAAATGCAAACAACGATTTTAAATGTTTCTCGCATGGAAGAGCGTAACTGGTAGCACTCGGGGGCGTAACCGGTTGCGCAAGGTTAAGTAGAATGAACTTGCAGACAGACCGTAACCGGTAGTGCAAATTTACGCGTAACCGGTTGCGAATAGAAATATAAAGGAAATGACCAACAGAGCGTTACCGGTTGCGCACTGGGGCGTAACCGGTTACCCAAGTCGCAGTAACTCGATCAAGAAAAGAACTCTGCAACACAATTAAGGCAAGCGCTACCAGTAGCGCGAAAATCAAGCTCAACCGGTTGTGCACAGAGCAGATTTTAATTTTTAGACCAGAAAATTGATGAAAGACACAAAGACATATGAACCAAGGATCTATATAGGAGTAGGCATGGAAATAGACGATCCAAAAGTTCAAGGACATGACAAGACATGGAGGGAGTGAAATAATCAAAGTATCGAGAATTAACTCACTATGGAGAACGATACTAAAAGAGTAAATGATCATACCATGAACTTCCAAATAAAGAACTTGCATCCATTTTTTACCGACAAGTCGCATCCGAATCTTCGAAGCTTGGAAATAGGAGCATCTACCTATGCTACCCCAAACCAAACTAAAATTAAGATCAAAAGAAGATCCTATACAAAGATTCTACAAAAGTGGATTCGGTTCCGGAAAATGGCCAACAAGAAAACCCGGTAACAATCTCCCCCTTTGGCTTTTCTAGAACAAAAACAACAAATAAAATAAAATGGCTAAAACAGGCAAGCCAAATAGAAAACTATCTAGCTACAAGGCCTAGCAAGCTATGATCTTAAGATCTAAGCTGCAACAAAAGCACCTGCAGGGCAACAAATTAGGATACCAAGAAGATTGCAAGAGCTAGATATAAGTAAAAACGAAGATAATGAACTTTTCTTCCAAAATAGCCCTGCAAACAAAAAATTAGCCAATATAAGTTTTTTCTATCTCCCCACACCTGCAAAAATATTAGCTCAAAAAAAAATACTCCCCCTCAACTTTTTCTCCCCCTTTTTTGTCCGGAAAGACAAAAGGGAAAATGAAAAGCGGCGGCGTGTCCGATACGTATCCGACACGGAGGCCATCTAAAGCAAGGAAATCCCTTTATAATCTGAAAATGAAACCAAAAACATGTGAGGAGACATGATATGCATAAAGAAGCACAAGAAATGATCCAGGGGCCACTACTTCAGCCCCAGTGGTAAGGACTTGCACCCTCTCCAGGTGTATATATATATATAATATCACCATATGTATTGCACCACCTGTGCATATTGATCCATGGAACTACATGTTCCACAGCAAGGCTATTTAAGTTTACCAAAATCCTCTTTTTCAATTTTATGAGAAACTCCTCATTTTATTATTCTCAAAACACTTTATACCATTTGAAAACTCACATCTCTCCACCCCCGACTCCTTTTAATAAAACACTTTCTTTTAATTATTAATTTCACCATTTTATTTTTCAAATTTACTCACTCAAATGTTTTCTCCAAAATCTGTGATCCCTAGATTTATCACCTTTCGCAAAACACCTTTTAAAACACACATTTGTACATATATATATAATAAAAGGGCTTTAAATTATATAACTCACAGAGTACTCACCTGACACCAAAAGACGTGCTAAGCTGAAGATCCCCCTAAAGAATCTGCTCTCTGACGCTGCACTGAAGACAACAATTCCTTATCTAATAATCACCAAATACGGAAATATAAGAATAAAATCGCGCTACGAATATTTTTAAGAATTTACTATTTTAATTAATTGCTTATTTTTAATTATTTAATTTATAGAATTAATTACCTCAATTTGTCTTGATTCACGAAACCGGTCCAATCACTCCAAAGCCGCCGCAACACCGTCTAAACAGCCAATTCCATTCTCGCGCAACCCCTGTAAATACAATAATAATATAACTAAGCGCTTATCCACAATTGCACACACACACACACACAACAACACCCGCAACCATCACGCACGCACTCTGCGTCTACCCCCGTACCTGCTGCCAATGTGCTTGCCACCGTGCCCTCTGCCGTCACGCTTACTGCCGCACCCGTCGCCGTTGCGCCTATCCACTGTACCTTCTGCGCGCCACCGCTGCCGCGCGCTACCACTGTCGCACGCCACCGCCACGCATGTCGCCGTCTCTGTTGCACCTCCAAAAATCGCTAGAACAACTCACTGTTGCCGCCGCGCCTCTGCTGCCGCCCTGCTCGTCGCCGCCGCCCTGCGCCGCCCGCAGTCGCGCCACCCCTCCTCCTCTTCTCTCTTCTCCCATCTCAGACCCGAACTCCTTCTCCCTCTCTTCTCCTCCCTCTCCGGCGACCCCTCTCTCTCTCTTCCGATCTCCTCCTTTGCCGCCCCGTCACCCGCTGCCCGAAGCCGCCGACCTCCGTCCCCGATCTTCTCTCTTTCTTTTCTGTGTGCTATAGGGGTTTACAGGGGGAAAGGGGAAAAGGGAGGGTAGATTTTAGGTTTGTTTTAATTTTTATTTTTCATTTTAGTCACACACACCTGTTGCATAAGCAACAGGCCACATAAGAGCACACATGCACTTTTTTTTTAAATTTTAATTAAAAAATACATTTTATCTTATAAATTTCATAAATTAAAAATTAAGTCCACGTGTTAAATTTTTTAAAATTTTCAACTTAATTCGCATATCTTTTTATTTCGAAACTCAATTTATTTCGTCGTCAATTTAACTCAATCCTGAATTTTTATTATTATTATAATTAATCCCTTAAAATTTCATAATTTCATAATTTAGTAGTCCCACATATTTATAAATTTAAACCATGAGTTATTATTTTTCTCCAATTCGGCTCCATCCCGGAAAATTTCATCGTTACAATTTTAAAAATTATTTTTTTATTCTCTATTTTTTTAAATAATAAACTCGTTTTAAAATATTCGGGTCTCACAACTCTTCCCCTCTTAAAGAAATTTCGCCCCAAAATTTTTGCACACGCCATCTCACCTCAACATAATAACCTCATATTCTTATTAACGCTCCAGCCTCACACATACACACCATCACACTACTACAACTCTATATCACCCAAGTGCTCCCAATCCTATTCACATACCCTCATACGCACATACACCATTTATTTCATAATCAAAACCCACTTACTATCACGACACCTCGTCAAACACCCGCATACCCACAACACTATACACACCACAAGCATACACATCTCATCACATATGCATCCTAGTGTGATAGCCAAATGACATTGAAAGTTTGAATATGAGATGTACTGGCCAGTCACTCTTCCAAATCAATCCATACGTGTCAATTATATATTACAAGACCCAAAGAAACACACACACGCCAAAATACATTCGTGTCAAGCCCGAATGAATATAGGAAAAACACTATACTCACGCCAAATGTTTATACTCTACATGCAACTAATCCTCAAAATCCACCTATATTTCATCTCACCCTTCCTAAATACCCAAACTTGCACTCCCCTCATCCCAAATAACCTTAAATATCTCACCACGCTTCCACTGCACACTCTTATCCTTACTATAACATTTCTCCTAATTTGATACTCAACTTTCTATTCACACCAACTTCCACCATACTGATATTCTACTAGACTCCAATTTTACCACTATATGCATTATCCTTAAATTACTATATGCAATCTCTCGATCGAGTGATACACAACTCTCTCATCTCGCCACTACTCGACTCCTACTTTTTACCCACTCACTCCCACTGGATTCTTCCCATCTCTTTTTAATTTATAAATTTTCCTCTTTATTTCATTTCATTCCTATATACACTTATCTCCATTCTCCTTGCCATCTTAAATAAATCGGCTCTCCCGGAACTATACGACATGAAACGAAGATCAACTCTAAACTCTGACTTAGATTACGATGACACCCCTATTGTCCACCATCCAGCTGACTCCCCTAGTCTACAGAATCTCTTAACCTACACTCTGATACCACAAATTATCACGCCCCATCCCAGACGACTGTAGAGCCAGCCAACCAGAGTCAGACATGTGGCAATCAACCACCACTAATCCTAAACACCAATCTCAACAAGAACTGAACAGAAACTGCTGAACTGAAATAATAATATTCTAATAATACAACTGAACTCCACAACTTCTCACACAAACAACCCACTCTCTGAACACCTACTACACACGCCGATATGATAATACAGACTTAAATAAATAGAAAACTCTCAAAATACATTAAATATACCTGAAACAAATCTACTGAAACACCAACAACTCACACCACTACTACTCATGCTCAACTACTCAACTGCTCAACTGCTGGACTGGTGAACTCTAACTGAACTGAAACACTGATCACTTGGAAGGAAAAAGGAAGGGTTAGCTAGGGAAAACTGGTAAATACTCAAATGAAAAACATAAAATAGAGGGAGTAAAAAAACTATGGATCACCTTATATATTAAAATATTTATTTACTCACACACACCACTATAACGCACACCTAAACACACACCACACCATACCAGAACACACACCACACCACACTAGAACACACACCACACCACACCAGAACACACACCACACCACACCAAACTAGAACACATACCACACCATACCTGAACACACACCATACTACACCTGTGAGCCATAATAGCCAAGGGTCATTAAGTCCAGTGGCCACCCGTTAAAGTCAGATTTGATACCCTGGGGACATTCTTGGATAAGCACAAGAAAAGATCCAGGGGCCACTACTCCAGCCCCAGCGGTAAGGACTTGCACCCTCTCGAGGTGCAAATATATATATATAATATCACCATATGTATTGCACCACCTGTGCATATTGATCCATGGAACCACCTGTTCCACAGCAAGGCTATTTAAGTTCACAAAAATCCTCCTTTTCAATTTGATGAAAACTCCTCATTTTATTATTCTCAAAACACTTTATACCATTTGAAAACTCACCTCTCTCCACCCCCGACTCCTTTTAATAAAAAACTTTCTTTCAATAATTAATTTCACCATTTTATTTCTCAAATTTACTCACCCAAATATTTTCCCCAAAATCTGTGATCTCTAGATTTATCACCTTTCGCAAAACACCTTTTAAAACATACATTTGTACATATATATATATAATAAAAAGGGCTCTAAATTATATAATTCACAGAGTTTCACCTGACACCAAAAGACCTGCTAAGCTGAAGATCCCCCTAAAGAATCTGCTCCCTGACGCTGCACTGAAGACAACAACTCCTCACTTAATAATCACCAAATACGGAAATATAAGAATAAAATCGCGCTACGAATATTTTTAAGAATTTAATATTCTAATTAATCACTTATTTTTAATTATTTAATTTATAGAATTAATTACCTCAATTTGTCTTGATTCGCGAAACCGGTCCAATCACTCCAAAGCCGCCGCAACACTATCTAAACACCCAACTCCATTCTCGCACAACCCCTGTAAATACAACAATAATATAACTAAGTGCTCATCCACAATTCCACACACGCACACAACAACACACACAACCACCATGCACGCACTCCGCGTCTACCGCCGTACCTGCTGCCAATGCGCTTGCCACCGCACCCCTCTGCCATCACGCTTACTGTCGCACCTGTCGCCGTTGCGCCTATCCACTGTACCTTCTGTGCGTCACCGCTGCCGCGCGCTACCGCTATCGCATGCCACCGCTATCGCATGCCACCGCCACACATGTCGCCATCTCTGTTGCACCTCCACAAATCCCTAGAACAACCCACTGTTGTTGTCGCGCCTCTGTTGCCGCCCCGCCCGTCGCTGCCGCTGCCCTGCGCCGCCCGCAGTCGCGCCACCCCTCCTCCTCTTCTATCTTCTCCCATCTCAAACCCGAACTCCTTCTCCCTCTCTTCTCCTCCCTCTCCGGCGACCTCTCTCTCTCTCTCTCTCTCTCTCTCTTCCGATCTCCTCCTTTGCCGCCCCGTCACCCGCCGCCCGAAGCCGCCGACCTCCGTCCCCGATCTTCTCTCTTTCTTTTCTGTGTGCTATAGTGGTTTACGGGGGATATTTGGGGATGGGGCTGGAACATTTGGGGAAGGGGGAAAGAGAGGGTAGATTTTAGGTTTGTTTCAATTTTTATTTTCATTTTAGTCACACACACCTGTTGCATAAGCAACAGGCCACATAAGAGCACACATGCACTTTTTTTTTAAATTTTAATTTATTTCCTCGCCAATTTAACTCAATCCCAATTTTTTTTCATTATTATAATTAATCGCTTAAATTTTCATAATTTAGTAATTTAGTAATTTAGTCCCACATATTTTTAAATTTAAACCATGAGTTATTATGTTTCTCCAATTCGGCTCCATCCCGAAAAATTTCATCGTTACAATTTTAAAATTTTTTTATTCTTTATTTTTTTAAATAATAAACTCGTTTTAAAATATTCGGGTCTCATATTTAGTCTTTGAACTAATCCATCTTATGGTCTAATCAATGAAGGTGCACTAACTTGACAGAATATCTTTTTCACATTACTTTTATGCAAAACTATGGCGTATGTAATCATGG
>NMUG010011432.1:0-10631 GCA_002855965.1 Monotropa hypopitys
AATTCTTTTACTCACGGCCCCTTGTTGTTGAGATGGTTTGTGCAAAAAGTATTTATGTAATTCTTTAATTCAAAAAAAAATATGGCTTGAAAATTCGGGGCGTGACAAGGACACTATATAGTTAGTCCTTTTTGTTCTTCTTTGGTTAGGAGGACACTCTGCGTAGTTAGCCCTTTTCGTTCTTCTTCTTTTATGATAGAAACATTTGGCATGCAATGTAATCTATTTCTGTTTATCTCTTTTTTTATGTACTTTCTTTTTCTTAGTCTACCATTTTGTACTACATAGACATATAAAAAGAAGGATAATGATGCTCTGTTTTCCTCTGTAGGAAAATGTCGTTTACACCTGCCTTTGTTTCACTACTGGTCGCTTGGTGTGCATCTTTTGCCCCAGCTGAGCGTCTTTTGTTCGAGCAGTTCTTTTGACCGTTCACGTTGCCCCAGACTTTCTGCTGGCTTTGGTGAGGTACTGGATACCTACCTTGAGCCTGTTCCGTTTTGGCCTTCATGAGCTGAATCCTACATTAGAGGAGTGTCATTTTGCCTGAGGATGTAGCATTCATTGGAGACCGTGTCCCACATATTCCCTGATCGGAATGCCAGGACGGCTTTCTGCACATTGACAGGCCTAAAAAGGGCTTCTCTGATTTCTGATGATATAAACGGGATTCCGACGATACGACTCGACTTTCTGTGGAACCTTTTTGGCGATGAGGTTTATTATGATCCGCGAGGGGCTGCTTTTTCCAGACTACCTGACAACCATGCCGGTTCTCGCAGACGCGTATATGCCTTCACTTTTGTACTGTTGGCGGGTCTATTCTTCCCGAGGTATGATGGGTAGTTGGATCTGTGGGTAGTTTTCTAGGTGGATGCTGTGATCGAGCGACAGACCATCATACCAGCGATTTTGGCAGAGACATTCAGGGGACTGACTCTGTTTTTACTGCCTCACGATTCTCGTGCCTGTGGTGGCGTTGAGTTATTATATGTATGGCTGATTACCCATATTTTCAAGAGTCACTCTTCACGTCCGAGGTGGTTCATTGACATGCCTTGGCGCTCTTGACCGAGAGAATTGTTGGCTTGCGGTACATCCCTCAGCAGTTGGATGCTTGGATAGTGGCCTTGGATAGCATTACACCGGATACTATTGTTTGGGATATCGGCGTCTTCAGTGCTATGGAGCACGCAGTGATTATATATGAGCTAGGCTTGTCCTTTCTGCCACTTGTTGGCTTGTACGGCGTGGTGCCGTATTATGGGTGCCGAGTCCTCAGACAGTTCGGGCTTGACCAGGATATTCCGGTCTCTTCTTCTTTTTTTGATGGCCGCAGATACCATTTCGATTTTGCTAGTGATTTCGCTCATCCTTTGGTTGGAGAGGCTTCTGCTTTATGGGATCGGAGGGTTATGATTTCGTCCGCCTGGACCAGTGATACTCCTTGTGTTTCGGAGACGTATCTGGACTGGATTGCATCAAAGATTGATTGTCAGGCTGACATGGTAGCCACTTTCCCGACATATTTGGATCAGTTTCTGTTACCGCAGTGGTCATCATACTTGGCATCGCAGACTTCGAGCTACACGGCGCAGATGATGGATTCACATTCTCGGCATTCACAGATAACTGGTGAGAGAGACAGGGCCATTCGGCGGGTTTCGTCTGTTACTAGGGAGCGAGATTCTCTTCAGAGAGATGTCGATCACTTGTCCCTACAGTTATCGAGTATGGAGGTTGCTGCGGCTAGTCTACAGCGAGACCTTGCCGATGCGAGGGCTTTGACCAGTTCGACCAGCATAGTAGCCGGTTTAGAGGATTCATTGCGATGGGCGACTTGAGACTCAGCTAGAGGAGATCGGCAAGCTATTACACGAGTTAGCGAATCTCGATCAGCTAGTTGATGAGTCGTATGACTGTATTTTTGATCTTAATGATGACAGGGATCGACTGCGGGAGGACTTTGACACTCTGACAGGATCGTATCATAGATCACTTGATGAAGTTCGGAGGTCACACGTTAGGTTGCGTGTAGCTCGTCGGCGTTTGGCCAGAGAGAGGGGATTTCACTTCCATGATGTAGAGGGCTTACGATCTAGTTTTGCCTCTATGGGGTATTTGTTCCCAGGTGGCTATCCGGACATGGCTCAGCTGCATACATTGGTACGGATGCTCCGTCGTTTGTTAGAGGTGGAGAGATCAGGCACCGTGACTGGCACTGTGTTGACTACCCGATATAGAGAGATGTGCCAGGCTTTGCTGGGCTTACTGGATGCGTTCGCACGGAGAGACCTGCAGTAGTTAGCATATTGATATTCTATGTTTCTATTTCTGTGTAGAACGTTAATGCATTGCTTCTAATGTATGACTACATTTCTGTTATCTACGATCTTTATCAAATAAGCAAATATATTCTCAAACACGTATGCTTTTCTGATAAGTGAGATTGATACTCAATTTAAGTTGATCAACCCGAATAAGTTTTGTGAATAAGGCCCGATCGATTAAATCAAAGACAGAGACCGAAGTTCATCATTTCTATGAAAGCGATTTTGTAAATTTTAACACCTGAAGCGATGGACCGCTAGGACGAATCAGACTAAATCCTTAAAGAAGTTGTTCCTTCGGAAAGCCGATTGTTGTGACGGCATCGGTTCTGACTTTACTGCTATTCTGACATGCTCCATGGTTTCCACTGACTCCGGAGAGTGGTTCTGTGTGTGTTCGTTTCGTTGGCTTTTTCTTTATCCATTTTTATCGTAACTCCCCCTTGGGATTGATAGCTACGTTGGATGCCTTTTATTTTTATTCCAATTTTGCTACGATCCTCTCTCGAGTTTTGACCGTACTGGATTGATCTATTTTTGCTGTAGTCCCCTCTCGGGTTTTGACTGCATTGAATTTATGTCCCCTTTGTTTTGCCATGATTCTCTCTCGGGTTTTAACCATGCGGGGTTTTCAGATCTTGCCATAATTGTCCTTCTCAGGTTTTAACTATGCCGGATAATGATGATGATTTTTTTGAAAATGATTCGGATTCTGACTTCGACAAGGCATAAACTTCTTGACTAAGGTCCGATGATTTTGAGCGAGCATGAGCATTTCCATTATGAGGAGAGGCTGAAGAGTTCAGAAAGATATAAGTGGAGATCTTTTGTAGAATTCCCCTTTTCGTTTGTGTAAAGGGGGTGGCGATTTTTCTTTGATCATCATATAAACATGATGATAGTGTTTTTTTTTTGAATCTCTCTTGTTAGATAAGAGAAGAAAAAGGAAATTTGCGTTGAAGCCTCGAAAGAGAGAGTGGAAATGCTACTACACTCAAATTTCACTAGATCAATTGTCAAGTTGATGATGTTTTGACTGAAGTCAGAATTTAATCAATGCCTTTGGAAACAGATTCTACTAATTTAGACATAGTAAAGTTTTAACATATTAGGGTTAAGAGGAAGAGGGGACTCGGGTCCATATGTATCTGCTAGGATGATGGCTCCGCCTGACAGTACTTTGGACATGATGACGGGTCCTTGATAATTGGGGGAGAACTTGTTCTTGTACATGGAGAATTTGCTTCAAGAACTAGTCGCTTTACTGGTAGACTCTCTTCTGCACAAGTTTTTCGAAACTATTGGAGATTCTTCGTTGATAGCGATGAGAATGGAAGACTGATGCTAGTCTTTTCTCGTCTATTATTTCTCCGACTTTGAAGTGACGGGACTTGTATTTCATTGTAGTCATGGACTGGGGAATACTGTATTTCCCCAGTAGATGTCCGATAGCTGTTCTGAAGGCTCGGAGGTGCATATGATATGGATTGCTTTGGGCTTGATGCCTTATGTTTCCTTTGTTTTCGTCTTCACACTTTTTGTTGGCTTCTGATCAGATCCTAATCCGACTCGTTTTTTGAAGTCTTCCTCTCGAAGTGTTTGCAATTTGTTTGACCGCTTCAATGTGAAAGGATGAACATTCAGTCGTTTTTTTCGAAGTTTATTTATTTGCGTGATGTCTTATCAGAGAAGATAAATGAACGGAATATATGAATCTTTCTTGATATTTATACGTAACAAGATAAAAGAACATATATCGTACAAATGTACAGTTTATCGACATTCCGTAACAGAAAATGAAACATAAAGTAAACAATATGCAAAATTGCCGCGGTTTACCAAGAGACGCGGGCTTGGGGCGGGCGGACCGTCCAGTTTTTGGTGATGGAGGATGGATGATGTCATTTCGGAACATGTCGGTCATTCAAGCAAATCCTCTTCAAGATCTCCCTGTTCTTCCTTGGGCGTGGCCATGAACGGGAAGTCTTCGAGACTCGGAGTTGCCATTGTGGCGTTCGAGGGTGCATTTGCTTCCACCGAGTCTATGATCCCGGCATCGATAAGGTCTTGCACCTTATGTTTGAGCGTCCGACAATTTTCGACGGTATGGCCCATTTGGTTGGAATGAAAGAGGCATCGTAAATCCGTCCGAAAATGTACGGGGAGAGGATTTGGTAGAGGGCGTGAAGGAATGAGGTCCAGATGCCCTGAGGAGCTTAGAAAGGATAACACTTCTGTCATTGGGATTGCCAATAGAGTGAAGCTCCGACTTTGTTGAGGGCCTCTTGCTACACCTGGAAGAGAGACATTGCGTGGCCTGGGATGCTGACTTTGCATCTAGTGATAGGAAGGAGATCCATACTGGCCCGGGTTTCCAGGTTTTTGGTATGGTGAACGTGCATGGAATGACCCATCGTGGCTTTGGGACGGGTTTGAAGATGACGGGGAGTAAACATCCCTATTTCGGGCAAACGATTGCGACGGAGGGGCTTGTGTTGAACAAGCTGACTGAGGAGAGCTCAGTTAGTAATCTGGAGCTCTTGGTTCTCCCTTTGGAGTGCTTCGAAATCACCCCAGAAGGCAGACTCTGGTTCGCTACCGCACTGTGGACAATATTGTCTTCTAGCCATCTTTTGGGTAGAAGATTGGATGGTTCCTTTATATGATGGATCTGGACGGGCTATGTCTGTATCTGTATGGCAACACTACACTCGGATCAATATATAAGGAGAATGTCTCTACGGGTTTTGGGAGATATACAGACTTCCTTTGAGATTTAAAATTCAAGACATACCTCGGACATGGAGTCTGAAGGATAGTCTTGGATTTTGTAAATTCTTGGAAGATTTTTTTTTGAAATGACAAATCCGTAATCTACTTTTGACCAATACCCATAGGGACGCTGACGGTTCATGATGTCTAGCAGATATATGCATTTTAAAGAAGAAGGTCTTTGGGATAGTTGGAGACGTATGAATTTCCTTATAAATTTAAAATTCGAGATATGCCTCGGACAGAGTCTGGAGGATATTCTCGAATTTGTAAATTTACTTGGGGATTTTAAAAAATGACAAGTCCATAGTCTATCTCGATCAACATCCCTAAAGACTCTAATGCATCTTGAAAATCTTTGGGTATTTAGCAAGTATGAATATAAGGATTCCCATCGGAATGTAAATGTTTGCCCTAGAATAGTAAATAGGGTTTTGGTTTGACTCTGTTACTGGCTTACTATATGTAGTATGAAGCTATGTTTGGCTGATAAGGTTTAATGGCTCCCAAGTCTTCAGACCTCCGGCCCCGTTAGGGAAACCATCGTAGAGTCGGTGATTTGGTTGGGGTGCCTTATTTCCTGCTACGGACTTTTTAGGGTCGCGTCAGCTTATTGTCGGGCCCCCGATAGGTTGATTGGGACAGCTTCCATTTTGGGCAGTCATGACCTCCACCCAAAATAGGTAATGATGTAAATAATATATGGAAAATGTACGTATGCAATGTAAGTACGTTTTTTTTGGAAAATGAGGGAAAATCCTTTTTGGAGTTATATCGACAAGTAAGATATAAGCAGAAAAAATAGTTTCAGCACAACGATTTTTATCAACGTAGAACCTGTTTATTTTAGTAACGCGCCATGTAATCTTTCTTAAAAAGAAATAAATATGATGCAAATCAGTATAACAGTAAGCCGAGAATTGATTGATTTCGAAATTCTAGAAAAGATTTATTTTTGAAAAAGGTTTCGCAAGCCGAAATCCTCGAAGTCTCCAGCGGAGTCGCCAGCTGTCGTGCGGGGAAATTTTTCCGTCCTTCTCTCGTCTCCCATACGGTGGGAGTCGTTTTCCAGGGCGGAAGAATTTACCCTGATGGGTTTGATTTAAGAATATGGGGGTTTGTTTGAAAACAGAGGGCGGTCTGAGTATGCCGATTTCGAATTTTCGGAGTCACCACTTGGTATCGAGCTGTGCTGTACCAAGTCACCGGAATTTTTGTTGTAAAAAGATGTCATTTTGTTTAAGAAAAATGTCTTTTTATTTTGGAAAGGTGTCTGCAAAACCAGAAATTCGAGTTCGAAGATTTAATTACGAATGAGGAAGGTGTTAGGTATCCCACTCGCCCTTTCGGTACTTCTTTTTCATAAATAAATCTCTTTTTGAATTGAAATCAATTGTTTCCTCGGCTAAGAGAAATGTAAAATTATTACTGATTTTATATATGAAATGAGAAGACTCCTGGATATAGTTGTTGACGGGCGGATTTCGGCCCGGTTTGGAAAGGGGAGAAATTTTGAAAGCAATACGGGTGGCTTTTTACCCGATTTTGATGAGAAATGATTATTTTTGAGCCAGACAGAACTTCGGCAAAAAAATGATTTTCTACAATCGGACAGAATTCCAACTGTGTTTTGAAAATGATTTTGTTTTGTTAATTTGGTTTTGTTTACTACAGTCGGACAGAACTTCGAATGTGTTTTTGAAAACAAAAATTCATTCTGAGACGGACGGAACTTCGGCTATGTTTCGGAAAGCATTTTTTGTAGTTGGACTGAATTCCAACTAGAAAGAGTCATTTTTATTTTAGGCAGTCGGACAGAACTTCGACTGTGCCTTGAGATGTGTTTTGGATTTTAGCCGGGCAGAACTTCGGCTAAATCCTTGGAAAGTATTTTTCTAAGATTGGACAGAATTCCGACTGCGTTTGTGAAAACATTTTTAGTCGGACAGAGCTTCGCCTGTATTTTTGATAGGAATGTTTTGAAATAGGTCGGACATAACTTCGACTGTTTTTTTAAGATAGAATATTTTTGGTTTAGAAAATTCCAAAGAATATCGAGTGAATCGGCATGACCCGAGTCCCAAGGCATTCCAGTGATCCGAGTCTGACAGCTACTGCAAGCTTTCACTTCATAGTACAGCTCGAGGAATTTGGTTTTGTATTTTTAAAGTATTTTTGTATTTTTCAGTCCGACAGAACTTCGACTAGAAAAATGTTTTCTGTAAAAATTGCCGGAATATGTTTTGACCGGGCTTTGGAAGAAGGATTTATTTTTACCAATTGGACAGAGCTTTGACTGGATTTTGGAAAATGCGGGAAGGGATTTTACTTTCTTTAAGTGTGAAAAATCCTCCCAGGATATCGAGTGCTCTAAAAATGATCCGAGTCACAAGACATTCCTTTGATCCGATTCTGACAGCTACTGCAAGCTTTCACTTCAGAGTATAGATACATGATTTAAATTTTGTTTGAAAGTGTTTTGGGGAAAGCGAAAGTTAATCGCTGAAGAGAGATAGAATATATATGCTGTAATATATATATATATGGACGTGGGTATAAGATATCATATATATAAACCGAGCTGGATATAGTCTGAGCTAGACGGCAAGTACATATATAACATATAAGGTATCATATATATAAACCGAGCTGGATATATTCCGAGCTAGACGACAAATATTTTAGGGCGAAGACGTTTTTATGTTCTTCTCATACGCGACAACGGAGCCGGCATAGCCAAGCATGTGCCGAATTCTAACGAGGAGAAAGACATAAAGTAACGAATTCTTTAGAAGATATGTGTTCGAAAGCGTAAAAGACAAGTATATAAAAAATTTCGGCAAATAGATTAATTGGATCTGTACAAATCGAGGAGACGACTTCTGTAGATAGCTTCTTTAAAATATAGCAGGGTATAGTATCGGATGCGGTCAAGTGACTAATACTGAACTATGGATTAGAAGACTATCAAGAGTTTCCCGAGAGTAAGAGGCAAATTCATTTACCGGGATAAAGATAAGCTCGAAATACTTCAAGAACGAGGCTTGTTCTTGGTTGGATTTGGGTTTTTCAAATTTTTGGTCGGTGTTTGGATAGTTTTTGGAAGATTTTTGAGAGAAAATGCCCGGAGGCTTTGGTGGTTGAGCTTGAAATGGAGTTGGAATGAATTTTCTGGGTCTGGATTGTTGTTGTGGAGGTTTACTATATATAATGATATATGTCGCAACTATAGTTGCGACATATATGAAATATCTGCCAAATGCGTGGCTCGCGTGCCACGTGTTGGCTGGATATTTTAGGAAGCTTCTTAAAAGAATTTTGAGATTATCTCTTTGGGAAAATTAATTAAAAATAAAACAAAATATATTTAAAATTAAAAAAGTATCCCGGAGTTCTGATCTTGGTCCGAAGCATCTATTTGCACTTAGTCGTCCCCTCGGAGAACTCTGACTTTGATATTTTAAATTTGATATTCGTGATCGCTGGGTTGGATCATGAATATAGCAAATATCCCAGGCTTGTTTCGGACCTTTCCCGGAAAAACCCTGAAATACAGCTTTGATACTCTGAACAAAGTGAGAAGCGGTTGGTGCACCTATTGGGCTGCTCAACTTCCAAAAAATCTGTTCCACAGGGAATGTCAGACTTTGAAGATGAGGTCTGTGCAGAATACGTTCGCTGATTTTCGAGGCCGCCTGATCGCTGCAGGGAAATCTGAACGAATTGACGTTTATCCTCAACTGAATTCCGGTCTTGGATCGGATAGATTCAGTCTTTATACCAGCTTCTCGGTAATATGCTTTTCTTCGATATTCTCCTTAGAAGAAGAATTTCTGACGTTCGTGCATGATTCTGCCTGTGCCGGCTTGTTTGCCTGTTCGGATGCGGTTTCTGTGCCGTCTGTTTGAAATTTGTCTCGATTGGTGCATCAGAATGGAATTCTGAGATAGGTAAATGTTCCTTAACACTTTACCGTTGCAGGTTCATCATTTCAAGATTTTCGACTAACGTCAGGACTGTTCGCGAGAGGTCGGAACATCCCGGATATGCATACGGACACCTATGGAGGACGTTTTACTGATTTCTGAACTTGTAGGTGCTGAGCCAAAATTTGGGTATCAACACTCGTACTGCATCTTCTGGTCCTGAGCTCCTGGATTTTCCTTTCCAATCTTTCGATTATTTGATCACGACTTTCCACAATTTTTTTCAAGTTTACTTCCCTCCTGATACCAGGACTTCTGGTTCCCGAAGAAGAATACTCAGATTCTTCATCTATACTTTGACTCTTCGACGGAGAGCTAGTCTCTTGAAGAATCCCTCTTTGTCTCTTGGTACCACTGGGTGTGGAAATTACCAATCCTTTGTCTTTCATTTCTACTATGTTCCTTTCCTGGTGTTTCCAGTGCTCATCCTGACATTTTTTGAATAGAAAAATGGAAAATTTTCAAATCTATAAAAAAGATTTCCCACAGACGACGCTAATTGTGGGCGAGAATTTTCTGATCACCCTTAGGTTGTCCAAAATGACAGTTTAGATATTGATGTTGACTTTTCCATAGATGATGACTTCCAAAGATCTCTTGCTGTAAAATAGAAAATGACTAAGGGACCCCCTCCCTTCTGTTTAAGGGTACTTCGATATTTAAGTTAATGTTTGGAGAAAATATAACTTAAGAAAAGACTGAAATTCAGATAAAAATCAGTAATCAGAGTTTGCATACCTTTCAAATGTCGTTTGCCTTTGTATTTATAGTGTCTTTTTTCATTTATTGCCTGAGTCCCACTTTCTATACTTTAAGTTTTTTGAAGGGTGGAGTCTGATTGGACATTCCTTTTCTTTGTCTTTTATTTAATCTTAAATGTATACTAAACGGCCAGTGGGCCAATAATATTTCCACTCACTAATAATTAATCAAGAGAATCATAGAAAAAGATAAAAAACAAATATAAAATACATAGATTTAACATAATTCAATTTACAGTGTGTAAATTTACGTCCACAAGAAATTCAACGGTAGATAATTTTACTAATTCCAAAAAAATTGATGTCCGAAAAACTACAAATGTGATCATAAAATTGCTCTAAATACACTCTTTCACAGATGGTATCCCCCCGTGTGCAACGCACGCTTGCACTTTTGGCGCCAAGTCAGACTGGACTATAAATACCTTGTGAAGTACTGTTCATGAGATCGATCTTTCCGGTATCTCTCCGACCGCTCCTTTCACTTACAGTTTCCTTCTCGTCCCGTTGCTGACTTAGCCATCGGAGCCCCCTCTCGGTCACTGCCGACCGGTGGGCACTGACCCTTGTTTTATAAGAGCCAAGCAGGTGATCCCTTTTCTCTTATAGGTAACCGCTCAGCTATCCGAAGCACCCATCTCAGACGTCTGGCCAGACCGCAAATGATCCGATGAGTACTCCGGACTTTCAGTCACCACAATTGGCGATTCTGCTGGGAATAGCCAGACCCAGACTCAGGTGACCGACAGTCTACTCATCAGTATTTCATTCTCTCACGATGG
>NMUG010011433.1:0-10631 GCA_002855965.1 Monotropa hypopitys
TTTGGCAATTCCTCGCAGGTACCTTTAAAACACGTTTTAAAGACATTGGACGGCTCGGATCATGAAAATGAGCTCGGGAAATGGGACCTCCTGATTTTAATAAAATCAGGACCTCTTGACTGGATCCTAATTATATATATATATATATATATATATGTGTGTGTGTGTGTGTGTGTCGCCGGATCTATGGAGGTGGGGTGCGGTGATGTGTGGTGTCCAGCGACTGTGTAGGGGTTTGCGGTTGTGTTCGCAGTTGTGTGTTTGCAGCTGTGTGTGGGTGTGGGTGTATCTCGGCTGTGTGTGTTGTCGTGTTTGGTTGTGTGTGTGTGTGTGGATGTGTCTTAGTTGTGTGTGTGTGTGGTTGTGTCGCCACTATGTGTGTGTGTGTATTTGCGGTTGTTTGTGTCTCGGTTGCATCGTGTGGTAGCTATTGTGTGGTGTTTGACTGGTTGTCCGATTGGTTGCCACGCGGTTGTGGTGGTTGTTCTGACTAGATTTCGGTGGATACGGGGTGGCTGTCCGGTGGTGTTTTGGCTGGGATTGATTGAGTTTTTGGTTGTATTTTTGGCAGTGGATGGTTGTAGTGTCTATGTGTTAGGAAATGAAAAAGATAATGAACAATGAGTTTTTCGCAAGTGGGTACCGGTCTCCCGACTCCACGGGGACCAGTCCCTTTTTAACAGAAGGGTTGTTGATTTGATCGGGTACCGGTCCCTTGACCCTATGAGTACCGGTCCCTTGAAGGTAGTTTAGGGGAAATTTAGTAGGTTGTCAGGGTGACCATTAGGGGGTTCCCGAGTTTCAATCTCGAGACAGGGTACATGTTGAACCTTAGGAAACTTAATTCGGGAGTTAAATTAAATGGAAATCAATTAAAGAAGAAAATAGTTTGATTATTTTTAATTATTCTGTATCCTTTGAAATATTGAAAGATCATTTAATAATAGCATTGGAGTTCATTTCAGGTGAAT
Organism: Monotropa hypopitys; assembly: GCA_002855965.1. Classification (NCBI taxonomy): domain Eukaryota; kingdom Viridiplantae; phylum Streptophyta; class Magnoliopsida; order Ericales; family Ericaceae; genus Monotropa; species Monotropa hypopitys. The sequence goes on from NMUG010011433.1 coordinate 972, forward strand.
CATTAAAATACAATTATCCGACAAAGTCAAATCAAAAGTGAATCCCCTTTCGGATATTCGGTGAGTGTGGTAGTTATTTTAAACATTGTAGTTTTATTTGTGCATCATATTTACATGACACATTTATGGACAATACGTAAATTGGGGGAAACGTTAGGATCATGATAGGTTGGGAGGGTTTTATGGAGTTATTTTTTGTTTACGTTATTACATTCTTTGTTGTTGTTACTTATTTAAAACATTGTTGAACCACTCTAGACATAGAAGCATGCTAGGACGATTACGATATTATTATAATGGACATGTGACGTAGGACAAAGGCCTACATATGACACCGAGCAGACCTCAGCCCCAGCCGAGCTCAGCACCAATTCACTCCATCCAGCCGCACATCGCACAACAAATGCCGAGCTGTCAGATATCGAGCTACCACCTTTGCCGCACTGCCTCATGGAACTTCAGCACAGCCCATCCAGCTCAGCTCTTATCAGTTCAGCGCGGCAACTCACGCCAGCACGGCCTCAACAGCTGCACCTCAGCTCGGTCATTCTCCCGCACTGTTATTGGAATGAAACCACACGGGGACCACTCAACATCCTCTGACATTCTGTTATTACTTTTCAGAGTTTGTTAGGAATTGTACATTTGTAATCATTTACCTTTTTTCCTTTTTTTGTATTAGCTGCCATTCATTTTAGGGTTTTCCCCCTTGTATCCCTTAGTGGCTATATAAGCCAAGAGATGTACAGATTGAAGAAGTTTTTTTTATAATCTAAAAACCCTATTTCCAAAAGTGAGCTCGTCTCCCTTCGTTTTCAGGTAGACTCTTGTGCAAGTTAGGTGGATTCCTAACTCCTCTATCGGATTACGGTGTTAATACGATCATCCCTTGCAGATTACGGAGATAATCTGTCTGCTTCTACTGTATTTCATTCAAAATCCGTCCATCATTCACCTCAGATTCAGTTTACCTGAACCGACCTTCTTCCCTCCGTTTATCATTCCGCTGCGTTCTGCGTTAGTTGGTATCAGAGACTACTTCCAATGGACGATGCTCCGGAAGACCGATCAGCCACAGTTGGAGATTTGAGAGTTGTTCGACAGGAGATGCGCGAACTACGCGAGCTTGTTGAACGTCTCACCGACGAGTTTGCTCATGTTCAGGTCCGTCAAGAGCAGGCTCAAGCTTTCCCTGAACCTGTGGACCCGAATGGTGCACAAGCCAGAGTACCGCGAAGGATTCCTCATCAACACCCCATGCCTGCAGTCTTATCAGAATCAGACAGTGACGCCAATGAAAGGATACTTAACTATGGTGACCAAGAGAGAGCTATAGAGAACAGAGACTACCGAATGAAGGTGGAGTTACCTTCCTTTGATGGCTACTTGGATGTGGAAGGATTTCTTGACTGGTTGACAGAGGTTGAACATTTCTTCGATTACATGGGTATTGAAGAGGAGAAGAAGGTCAAGTTTGTGGCCTATCGCCTCAAGAGTGGTGCCTCAGCCTGGTGGGACCAGTTACAAATGTCCCGAGCACGACAGAACAAATCCCAGATACGTTCATGGCCGAGGATGAAGAAGCTGTTGAAACAGAGATTCTTGCCTGCTAACTACGAGCAAATGTTGTTCCAGCAGTATCAGAACTGCAAGCAAGGACTCAGATCTATCCGAGCCTACACGGAGGAGTTCTACAGGTTATCTTCCCGAAATGACCTGGTAGAAAATGACAACCAACAGGTAGCTAGGTTTAACAATGGTCTACGCCTATCTATCCAAGACCGAGTGGTATTACACCATGCCTTTACTTTAAATGAGGCTGTTGAGCTAGCTCTACGCGTTGAAGCCCAGCTGGACAGGGTTAGTACGGGAGCTCAAAGATTTAGCAGGACTGCGGCAGGAGGACAAGTGTCCAGTGGAAAAAGAGAGTTGCCTGGTCACACGAGTGGCAGCACAGCAAGTGGAGGAGCCACCGCAGGAAGTTCAAGTGTTACTCAATCAGCGCGGCAAAACAGTAAATAGGTCGCTGCACTCTAGAAGACCTCACCAAGCCCTTATACGCCATCTTCCCAGCCTATCAAGTGCTACAGGTGTGGAGAGCCAGGTCATCGCTCTAACAATTGCCCGAACAGACGTGTTGCTAACCTTGCCCTGCAAGGAGATGAAGAAGAAAAGTTGTTGGAGGACCAGGCTCAAGAGTTTGATGAAGAGGAAGTGGTGGAAGCTGATGAGGGAGTGGTTCTAGTTGTTCGCAGATTGTTGTATTCTCCAAGGATAGAAGCTGAGACTCAGAGGCACAGCATCTTTCACACTCGCTGTACAGTGGGTCAGAGAGTGTGCGAGCTGAACATTGATGGTGGTAGCACTGACAACATAGTTTCCCGAACTATGGTGGATAAGCTTCAACTAAAAACCGAAGCTCGTCCCAATCCGTACAAGATTGGTTGGATCAATGACGGTGGAGAGGTCAAGGTTAGTGAACGCTGCATGGTACAACTTTCCATTGGCCAGAAGTACAAGGATGAGGTGATATGCGATGTGGTGGATATGTCAGCTTGACATTTGCTGCTAGGCAGGCCTTGGCAATTTGATGTTGGGTCTACCCACAATGGTCGTCTCAATACTTACTCATTCATGCACCACGGAACCAAGATTACTTTGGTTCCCATGGGAGGACAGAAGCCTAGGGAGGCCTGCATTGCAAGCAAGACTTTGCTAGTAGTGCCGGAGTTGGGAAAAGAAGAGTTGGAGGAGCATGAAGTGCATCTGGTGGTGGTTAGAGGCGAAGGTCCACAGCCGACCAGCATACCTGCCGAGCTGGAGCCCATTATTGAAGAATTCAGGTCAGTCCTTTCAGCCGAACTGCCAGGCGGTCTACCCCCAGCATGGGATATACAACATCAGATAGATCTAGTCCTAGGATCATGTCTCCCCAACCTGCCGCACTACCGGATGAGCCCAGTAGAGCATGCCGAGCTACAGGTCCAGATCAGTAAGCTGATCATGAAGGGGTTTCTCCAAGAAAGCATGAGTTTATGTGCAATGCTCGCACTGCTCACACCAAAGAAGGATGAGAGTTAGAGAATGTGTGTTGACAGCCGAGCTATTAACAAGATTACTATTAAGTACCGTTTCCCCATTCCCCGACTTGAGGATATGTTGGATCAACTGGCAGGAGCTACAATCCTTTCGAAGCTGGATCTGAAGAGTGGCTACCATCAGATAAGAATCCGCCCAGGAGATGAGTGGAAGACAGCCTTCAAGACCAAGGATGGCCTGTACGAGTGGCTTGTGATGCCATTTGGGTTGTCCAATGCCCCAAGTACATTTATGTGGCTTATGACTCAGTTTCTCCGACCTCTTATTGGATCCTGTGTCATTGTTTATTTCGATGATATTCTAATCTATAGCTGTAGCCGACAAGCCCATCACCAACACCTGAGAGAGGTCTTGGTATTATTAAGATACAACCGCCTTCACGTCAACTTGAAGAAGTGCAGTTTCTTGACCAACAGCCTAGTGTTCTTGGGCTGTGTGGTCAGCGTGGATGGGCTGATAGTTGATCAAGAGAAGGTCCGAGCTATTCAAGAATGGCCAACACCTACATCCGCACATGATGTGAGGAACTTTCATGGATTGGCTACCTTTTACAGGAGGTTCATCAAGAATTTTAGCACCCTTGCAGCACCAATGACAGAGTGCCTAAAGAAGAAGCAATTTGAGTGGACCACTGATGCTGAGCAGAGCTTTGCCGAGCTCAAGGAAAAACTGTCCTCAGCACCAATCTTAGCCCTTCCAGATTTCAACAAGTTATTCGATGTCCACACGGATGCCAATTATATTGGCATTGAAGCTGTTCTATCCCAGGAGGGCCGACCAGTGGCTTACTACAGTGAGAAGCTAAGCGAGGCAAGGAAGAATTGGACTGCCTATGAACTGGAACTCTATGCAGTTATTCAAGCTCTGAGAGCTTGGGAGCACTATCTAATTTATCAGGAGTTCGTGCTACACACTGACAACAAGGCCTTGGAGTTCCTGAACAGCTCAGCTACCATTAACCGGAAACACGCCAGATGGATTGCCCGTATTCAAGATTTCAAGTTTATTCTAAAGCACACTGCGGGAACCTCTAACCGAGCTGCTGATGTCCCGAGCCACAGAGCATCCCTTCTTGCTGTTGCCCGCACAGATCTAGTGGGATTTGATTTTCTCAAAGAACTGTACGAAGAAGATGAAGACTTCCGGGACTTGTGGTCCCAATGCCAGCTCAACAAGACAGGATCGAATGGATTTCTTATCCATGAGGGGTATTTATTCAAAAGAAACCAGCTGTGCATTCCCAGATCGTCATTACGGGAGTTGCTAGTCAAAGAAGTTCACTGTGGAGGGCTTGGAGGACACGTGGGCCGCGATAAGACTATCCAGCAGGTGGAGGATAGATATCATTGGCCCCAGCTCAAGCGAGATGTTGGTCGATTTATTCAAAGGTGCTACATCTGCCAAACAGCTAAGGGCCAGTCCCAGAACACAGGGCTCTACACTCCATTGCCCGTTCCCGAGGCACCATGGGAAGATATATCCATGGATTTTGTGCTCGAATTGTCCAGAACACAAAGAGCTGCAGATTCAATCATGGTAGTGGTTGATAGATTCTCAAAGATGGCACACTTTATGGCCTGCAGAAAGACTCATGACGCCTCCAACATTGCCAATCTCTTCTTCAGGGAGATTGTTCGTCTGCACGGCGTGCCCAAAACCATCACTTCAGACAGAGACAGTAAGTTCCTCAGCCACTTCTGGAGAACATTATGGGCCAAGTTTGAAACCAGTCTCTAGTTCAGCAGCACTTGTCATCCGCAGACAAATGGCCAGACGGAGGTCGTCAACCGCACCCTTGGCAATATGTTATGTTGCCTAGCTGGAGACAAGCCCAGGCAGTGAGACCTCCAGTTACCCCAAGCTGAGTTCGCATTCAACAACACCATCAATAGATCTATAGAGCACACCCCTTTCCAGGTGGTGTATCATCATGTCCCAACCCACACTCTGGATCTGATTCCTTTACTTCTCAGCCAGGAACTAGCCGAGCTGCCAAGCACAAGGCCGCAGAAGCTATCCGTACACTCGTTGACACTAAGGCCAGGCTGGAAGAGTCCAATGCCAAATATAAGTCTCGGGCCGATAAGCGAAGAAGAAGAAGAAAGACATTCAAAGGGGAAGAGCTGATTATGGTTCACCTTCGCAAAGACAGATTCCCAATGGGTACGTATGGCAAACTGCAAATGAGAATAGTGGGTCCCTGCAAAGTTCTCAGCCGGATGAACGACAATGCATACAAAGTGGATCTTCCTGGTAATTTGCACATTTCTAACACCTTCAACGTCGGAGATCTGATTGATTATCACCCTCCCAAGCACTTAGAAAACTCGAGGACGAGTTCACCTTTAGTGGGGGAGCCTGATGTAGGACAAAGGCCTACATATGACACCGAGCAGACCTCAGCCCCAGCCGAGCTCAACACCAATTCACTACAGCCAGTTGCACAGTGCACAATAGACGACGAGCTCTCAGATACCGAGCTACCACCTTTGCCGCACTACCTCATGAAACTTCAGCACAGCCCGTCCAGCTCAGCTCTTATTAGTTCAGCGCGGCAACTCACGCGAGCATAGCCTCAACAGCTGCACCTCAGCTCGGCTGTTCTCCCACACTGTTATTGGAATGAAACCACACGGGGACCACCCGACATCCTCTGACATTCTGTTATTACTTTTCAAAGTTTGTTAGGAATTGTACATTTGTAATCATTTACCTTTTTCCCTTTTGTTTGTATTAACCGCCATTCATTTTAGAGTTTTCCCCTTGTATCCCTTAGTGGCTATATAAGCCAAGAGATGTACAAATTGAAGAAGTTTTTTTGATAATCTAAAAACCCTATTTCCGAAAGTGAGCTCGTCTCCCTTCGTTTTTAGGTGGACTCCTATGCAAGTTAGGTGGATTCCTAACTCCTCTACTGGATTACGGTGTTAATTTGATCATCCCTTGCAGATTACGGAGATAATCTATCCTCTTCTACCAGATTTCATTCAAAATCTGTCCATCATTCATCTCGGATTCAGTTTACCTGAACCGGTCTTCTTTCCTCCGTTTATCATTATGCTGCGATCTGCGTCAACTTGTTTTTTATAAAAGAATGTGATCTTACATATGTGAATTTTTTTATTTGTTTTTGTTTCTGTTTTGTCTATAAAGTTTTCTATAATTTACACTCTTGTATTTTTCTGTGTTTGTTGCATTGAGAGATCCAGATTATCAGGCTAGCTTTGGTGGTCCACTACAGTGTTTGGCTTAGAGCTTTGGAGGAGTCTTTGGTATATTTAGGTATTTCTGGTTGTTTCTGCTTTTCTATATTTATTTGGGTTTTATATCGGTTTGTGTACTGTGTGTATGGCAGTATGTGTATGTCTGTGTCTGTGTGTGTACTGTGTGTGTGATTCTGGATTTCGATTGTAAATCTAAAGTGTAAATTCTATTTATTTTCTTCCAATTATTTTCGAAGGATTGTTTTGCGTTACAGATTCAGTAAATTAGCATGTATATTAGGTAACATAGGATGAGGCACATTAGTTGTCCTATGTTCAGAGAGAATCCATTTCATTTGACCCGGCTAGCAAAATTTTGAGATCCCATAGGTAAGAAAATACGTCGTGGAGGTGTTGGATCTTCTCCCAAACAAGCTGTCCCAGTGATAGTTCAAGAAGCGAAGAAATCTAGAATCCTAGATGTCCAACAGGTAGCTCCTTCCTCTGAGCTTGCGCCGAAGTTCGGTAACTCTGTGCTTCCTTCGATCGAAGTTGAATTTCTGGATGTCAAATTCATGTGTCCATAATTTGTTAACTAATAACTGTTGTGTTAATTCCTTTCCTTTTGTTTAATTTTCATCACTTGCAGGCCATGAAGGTTTATATATAAGAAGTGAGGTTCTTTGAGGATGATGGAGACCAGATGGTGAGATTCTTCTTGATTACCTAGAAAATATAATTTTCCATTAACAATGCTAGTGTGAATGACAATAAATAGATAAATGGTTTAAATACCATGAAAAACAAACACTTCTTAAATAAACCATCTCTTATACTTATTATCATTATTTTACAAAACTTTTATCTATGTAATTCATAATAAAATACTGCGGAAACCAAATGGACATTCTTATAAATCAAATCTCTTATTATTCTTATAATTCTTACTTTTATTCTTACAAAGCGTCCAAATAGAATCCCGTGTTTAATTCTTAAAGACATTAATCTGGCAAAACCTTATTACTTCTTGCTCTTATCTGCACTTACGTGCTTATTCTTATCTGCATTTTTGTACTTAGTTCTTATTCTTATACTCATACGCCATCTATATACGATTCCCGGGCATTCCCAGTGATTTAAGCTAGACATCTGACGCTTAATCGAATCTTCCAGATAGTTAGTCACCAATTACGCCCTGGTAACTGAAAGGGCAATGTTCTGAATACCTGTAAAATATTCTTGGAAGTTGCTAGTAAACCTGATATCCGTTAAATATCCCCAGACTTTTTACCTATCCCTTAGATCACCCCCCCCCCCGAGACATGGAGACTGTCATGTACTAGATTCTCAATTACATTTCTAATCCATTGAATATAATTAAAATACTTTAATAAATAAATTATTTACTATCCAGAGAAAATAGACATATAATTAAAACATACATGAAAATCTTTTTAAACTAGATATTGTCACTCACCTTGTCCAAAAGATCCGGTAGAAGGTCCTGAAAATTAAATAATAATATAATTAATTACTATAACTCTATGATTAATCATTCTTAAATTACTCTCTTATTAATTACTTAACTTAAAATCTCTTTTCTTATCTTAAAATCCCAAATTTATGCTTAATTACACTCTTCTTAAATTTCTTACTTTTCTAAGTTTTTCTTAAATTTTTTCCTCTCTGCTCAAGATACCGGTATCTTGACACTACCAGATATCGATATTATAGTCCAAGGACCAGAAACCGATATCCCAATCATGAAACCGGTATCCCAAGAATTGACCCAGATACCGGTATCTTGTCAACTGCCCTAGATACCGGTATCCTGACATTCCAAGATATCGGTATCTTAGCATTCCCAGATATCAGTATCTTGGAGCGATATCTTGTTACTGGTATCTTGGAGCATGTCAAGATATAGATATCTTGCATTACCAAGATATCGGTATCTGGCATCGCTGCCATCAAGAACATGTCAGCAGATTGATAAACCTACTGATTCTCTTAATTGCGAGCTCGATTAAAGCCTTCCAGATCTGCTTTTCTCGCAATTCTTTGGTCGATAATGATTATATAACTTAGTAATCTATATTTTAACGCTTTTAAATGAATCAAAATGGCTATAAATGTCACGCCCCATCCCCGATAACTAAAAAATAGTTATTAAGGGATGGGCACATGGCCAAACATCTATTAAACTCCAACCACAACACGACAAACTGAAAGAGAAAATAATAACACAACTGTTCTGGTTATAAATCTCAGATGATACAACAACTCAAAGAAATAAAAATACAACTCTGGCACTAGGCCGATACAACTCAAACACTGCTGCTACAACAACTCTGAACAACAACAACAACATGGCTCAAGGCCGAACAACACTACTACAATTCGATAAGCAAAACAGACTCAAAGCTGAGAGCTAAACAATCTCTCAAAAGAAAATAGTAAAAAGACTCACAACTCCACTACAACACCATCATGACTCAACAGCTGGACTGGACTGGGACTCTAGCTCCAAACACCTAAAAAGAAAAACACAAGCGTGTATCAGCGATGACGGTTGGTGAATACTACAATGAATAACATAAAAAAGACGTCAAAATAACTAAAGATCACCATCTCATTTCAAAAACCACACACACACACGCACACCCTTTTCCAAAATCATTTCCTTTATATTACCAAAAATCATTTTCTTTTTTATGAAATCACCTTTACTCAACTCACACAACGCCTTTTTACACATCTTTTATATATATATATAAGTCAAACACCATTTTACTCTTTTACTCACACCAAAATCACTGTTTTAACTCTTATACTCGACACCAAAACACCATTTATATTTATTTATTTTTACCAACTTGTGGAATCACCAACACCAGTAAAAGATCATATATAGATCAACATCACACCACACCACACACACCACATCTTATATATATATACTCGTACTATAATAGCCAAGAGTCATTAACGTCTGGTGACTAACCGTTAAAGTCAGATCTGATACCTTGGGTACATACTAGGATAAGCAACTAGAAATGATCCAAGGGCCACTACACCAGCCCCAGTGGTAAGGACTTGTACCCCACCGGGTACAAAATATATATATATAATATCACCATCACCATTGCACCACCTGTGCATTTGCATCATTTGTGCATATTGATCCATAGACCCACCTGATCTATGGCAAGGCTATTTGAGCACTCTAAAATATCATTTATATATGATTTTAACACCTTTTGAAAATATACTCATTTTACTCACACCAAAACAACACCATTTTCTCATTTAGAAATTAACACCATTTTGTACTCAACACCGAAGTATAAATCACTAT
>NMUG010011434.1:0-10631 GCA_002855965.1 Monotropa hypopitys
CATGGGATGGACGGTCAGGTTATAACCAAGTCGAAGCTCGAGCCTGCCGCATCCATAGGATGGATGGACTGCCTAGAGCCATAGGGTGGGCGGCAGGTTATTACCAAGCCGAAGCTGGCACCTGCCGGAGCCACATTCTTTAATGCAACGACCTGGCCAAGCCAGTCGGTCGGTCTTGAGAGATGGGTAGACAATCCAGAGCCATAGGATGGACGGTCGGGTTATAACCAAGCCCGAAGCTTGCGCCCGCCGGAGCCATGGGATGGACGGTCAGGTTATAACCAAGCCAAAGCTCGTGCTTGCTGGAGCCATAGGATGGATGGACTGCCTAAAGCCATAAGGTGGATGGCAGGTTATAACCAAGCCGAAGCTCGTGCCTGCTGGAGCCACAATCTTTAATGCAATGACCCGGCCAAGCCAGTCGGTCGGTCTTGAGAGATGGGTAGACAATCCTGAGCCATATGATGGACAGACTGCCTAGAGCCATAGGGTGGACGGCAGGTTATAACCAAGCCGAAGCTCGCACATGCCGGAGCCACGGTCTTTGGTCCTGAAACAAATATGAAGGAAACAATGCAGGGAAACGAACGTATTTCATTCATAATAAATAAAAGTTAACAAAGATAGGGATGGGGGAACCGTTGGTGATTCATTGGTTTTACGGATCAAGGAATCACAAGGACGCCTTCTTCTCCCTATCGTGCTTGGATGACATTGGGTCTGGCAGCCGGAGTTCTGCGTTGGTCGATCTATCTGTCAAGGTGACCCTGTCGGACCAGATGCTATAGATAGGCTTTGAAGGGGAGGCAGGCTGTGGTGTAGTGTCCTCTCTTCCGATGGTAGGTGCAGTAGGCCTTCTCGTTTGGATGTCTATCCCCGATTTTGTGATCCGGCTCCCTGTAGAAGGGCTCGTCCCTGATCATCCAAAGGACAATGTAGATTGGCTCTGTGAAAACTGTTGTTTCTGCCACATAGTCCTCCAGTTTTGGCGCCTTCCTTTCTCCTGTTTTCACAATATTGACCTACCTCCGGTTGTGCTGAGCAGGGGCAGGCCGTGCCTGAGGGGGTCGAACGGAAGCTCGTTTGGCCAAGAGGTCCTCCAGCTGACATAACTTGTCAATCATCTGCATAAGATCGTCCATGTTCTCTGCAGGATGAAGCATGAGCTCCCAGAGCATGGGACTTTCGGACTCTAAGCCCAGCTTAAAGGAGGAAGTGGTGACTCCCTGATCGCAGTTCTGGATGTCATTGTACAACTCCCAGTAGCGGTCGTCATATTGCCGGAGAGTCTCGTCCGGTCACTTTCTGAGACTGATTAGAGAGTCGACCTCTTTCTTCTGTTTTCCGCTAGTAACGAAGCAGGCAAGGAAGACCCTCTCCAGATCTCTAAAGCTCTGGATGGTCTGGGGGAGAGCTTGTTGAACCAGAGTGACCCTTGGGTGCCGAGGCTCATGGGAAAGACTTTGCATAGGATAGCATTACTTGACGAGTAGAGTGCCATGATTTGCCGGAAATAGATGAGATGTGTGTAGGCATCAGTCTTTGGATTGTACCTGGCAAATTTTGGCAGACCAAAACTAGGAGGGAGGACTGCCGAGTCAATGGTCTGCGAGAAAAGAGAAAGGCTAAGCTGTTCCAGGCGAGCATCGACTACCTGATGGGCCTGCCCGGTGGGTTGATCGGCATGGTGGTCCCTTCGATGGCGCCGATACTCCCTTCTATCGTCGTCCGAGGCCGGAGACCGAGGTCAGTGCCTTTCGTCCCGGTGATGATGTTTCTCCTTTTGGTGGCCAGAGTCATCTGATTCTTGCCAAAAATCATGGAGGTCACGCGGGCGGACCTCGACAAATTCCCATCCTTCGTACATGTAGAGTGGGACCGAATCAGGGCGTCTGGGGCGCCGCCCATCATCCTCCGGTTGATCCGTCCGGCGCTCATGCCCTTCGGCTACACCCTTTCCTTTTTTCTCCCTGTCTTCTCTCGATCAATGCCGGTGTCGCCTCTGTCCTGAAGATCGTGAGGCCGAGTCCACAGCGCCGGTCATCCTAGTGACTTGATCCCAGAGCTGTGCAATTTCTGCATCCCTTTCCTTTAACATCCGGTCCATGACCACTGCGTAGGCCGAACCGAGCTCCCGCGTCAGTCCCGAGGGAGAAGCAAAGAGCCCCAAGGAGACGTGTTGCTGCTGCGGAGGTGGAGGACCAAGGGGAAGTGTGGCATCTTGGTTCACTGGTGTGGCATTTGCATCGTCCATGAGGAGGAGTTCGAATGTCTATGATGAGGCAGAGCTCAGGATTCCACCAAGGCAGTGGTTAGCTATGTCCCACCGTGAACGCCAATTGTGGTGGTCGGTTTCTGTTGGGTGCTTCTTTCGGTGGCTGGACCTCCGGAGATTGGGTATCGGACTGTGATCCGAAGACTGGAGTGGTCCTTGCAAACAAATAATGGGTCCCCCTACTTGGCTTCTGCAAAAAAGAGGTGAGTGCCCGCCGGTCGGTTTGTGACCAACAGGGCCTACGATGCTTAAGTTAGTAACTTTTTGTGGAGAGGGTAAAGCAAATATGGTGAGGCCGGACGGTATCGGTCGGGGATCAGCTCTCTCGATCCCCTAAACAGTACCCCCAGGGGGCATTTATAGGGGAATGTTGTCTTAGGGCTGAAGAATTACGTATGGGTCGTGCGTCGTGGGCTCCTTAGTGGGCCAGGACGAATGGTGGACTGAGTCAGATTGTACTGACGGGGCTCTGGGCCAGTGCCCGAAGCCGTGCCGGAGGATAGGGTCTCGGTTAGAAGGGCGGGCGGCGCGAGAGAGAATCTCTTGCCGAAGAGATGTCTTTAACGCTCCGCCGGCCGTGCTAGTGGCCGTAAGGCGGCGGATGGCAATACATTGAACCTCCAATAGAAGTGGTCTTATTGGCATGGTTCTCAACTGAAGGCTCGTGGCGCCGCCGAAGCGGGGGAGTTGGAGGGTCCTTAGTGTTCGGTGGGATGGCCGGAGCCAAATGACAGGTCCGGTTCCTCAAGGCATAGATCCGGGCACTACACCATCATGTAACGGAAATAACTGAGAATCTTTTCAGTAGGCATGTCGATCGAACCCTCCTACATATATTTGGACATGCGAAGGTTGATGGAAATCTGCATAGTCTACCTATAACACATGTCTTAGAAAATCTGTCGCAATTTACATTTTTTGCATGTTTATTTATGTTTTAATACAAATCTTGTGGAGTAGCATGATTGGTATAATCTATTTGATTTGTTAAATATACAGGTAATGAAACATTAGAAAACAAAGGGTATAATGTCTTAAAAGTGTTTGGAAATAAGTTGGAGATGTGGGGTAAAAGTAGCTGAACATTTGCCAAAATAGGCTATATATCGAAATGTATTAGGGTGTGGGAAGTGCATATTTCAGTATATAATGCCACTGTTCACCAAGTTTTGGTTTGATATTCAATCACATACCGAAATGTGCTAGGCCATGGGATGTGCACATATCGAAATATACCCTTACTGTTCACTATATTTAGGTTCAAGATTAAACCACATACCAAAATGTGTAGGGTGTACATTTTAATATGTGTCACCATGAGGTGAACACATATCGATATACGAGGGGAAAACTAATCGATATGTGAGCTTTTAAGCTCGCTGGAATTTGGCTGGGGAAGGCCAACACATTTCAATATGTGCTGAGACATATATCAATATGTGGACCCACTATGGGAATGGGAATGTGAAGAATGTATATCAAAATGTAATAAGTGGAACCTAATTCATATCGAAATATGAAGAAATATACATATGTCAAACAAATGTTGTTCGTTGGGTATTTTTGTACCCAAAAATTCAATCAATGCACAAATAGAGGGAATTAACCTACATTGTAAGCCTAGAAATTGTAGAAGAACAATTAAGGGAAGAGAGAAATACATCCATGAGAGGGAGAGGAGATATTTATAAATTTTCCAGATTTGGCTTAGAGATTCAACCAAAAAGATTGGAAACTCAACCATATGGGTAAGATAAAGTTTAAATTCCTTTTAATTATTTGATTTCTGAAAATATGCGTGTTGGTCGAATCTTGTGTATTTGATCTCAAATTTTGGAAAAGCAGGGTTGCGTATGTGATTTGGAGTAGAACCTAGTGAAATGGGTTGAACAAAGTAATAGAAGAAGTATATACGTTTGTAAAGGCTGTGTGTTGGTTAAATTGCGATGGTTGTAGAAGTTTTCATGAATAATTGACAGAGGGTCTGTAGATAAGTGTCCTTCACCAAAATTGATAAAAAATGGTTGATTAGGATGATGTCGGAGTAAGGATACGTGTTGAATAGGTTTTATGTTAGGTATTGAGCTTCCCTTGTTATTAATTTGATCTGGGTTACGTTAAAGTCATTTTGGGAAGATGATTGAATAGTGTTCTGTATTTTCTGGGTTTTGATCAAAGAGGATCACATATCAATATGTGGATTAGCCAATTATCAATATGCGACGTCAGCTGTGGCATTCGATTATGGGGTAAGTCTGGGGTTATATATCGAAATATGACCCATATCGAAATGTGACCCATATCGAAATATGCTATGAAGATGAGGCAATCAGAATGTGACTCAAAGGGACACATATCGATATGCAGTAAGTTGCATAGTGATATGGAGGCCCACTTTGGGACTGTTGATAGTGAGTAAAGGAATAAAAAATAAATTAAAATAAAAAATAAAATGTAAATAAACAAGAAAGAGGGAAATAAATGAAAATTCAAGAAATGTGAACAAGTGAAAAGTTGAATATGCATTTCAATTCATTTATTTACGCATTAATATCCTTGTTCAAACTATGTTTTGCATTGGTTACTGATTTTTTTAGCTTGGACAAGTGGGGAAGCAATCGGTGTCGAGCCCTCTAAGAAGTAAGGGCAATTGACATTGATTCTGCAAGCACTGTGAGTATGTAAGATGTACTTTAATTTAAGCATTCATTATTTTACGTGTAAATGTGGATGGGGAATCATGTGTTTGAATGTGGACTGGGGTATTACCATGTGTGGCCATGTGGTCATGGGCAGACGTGCCAAAACACCCTATTGATGTACTTGCTGTGGATGTGTTCCTATACGATTGTGTCATGGATGTGTTCCTATATGACAGTTCTGTGTTCTGATTGTTTTACAGTAATTTACTTATGTTTAAATTATTGTTTATCCTATATATTTCCCTATTTTCCAAATTTTTGGATGTCACAGAGCTAGATAGAGAAGAGTGTCACTTGTAGTCCATTACTACTTCGGGGGAGTCACATCTGGATGACCTAGATAGGACTCACACAGTTCTCAGCACTCGTACTCCTTATGTAGTACTAGATTGGGACATGTTTAGTTGTTGTTTTTCCCTTTTTGGTGTAAGCAAGTTTTAATAAGAGAACAACTATTTAATTTATGAGTTAATCTATTTCCGCTGCAATAGTTGTCATTTATAACATTGCAAAACTTGTGTGATTTCTTTTATTATTGAAATCATATTATGAGCATGATTAGGTGTGTAGAATGAAATGATTTAATGAAAACAAATTAGACACACTATGACTTGAATAGGTGGAATAATCATGCTTGTACTGCCGTGTGGCCCCCCGTCTGGTGCAGCCTCATTAGAGTAGTGTAACCGGGGCAAGACGCGAAAGGTTGTGATATTAGAGCTAGAGATTATCTAGTGTTTGAGATGTGAGTTGGTATTGGAGAACTAGGTAATGGACCAATGAGGTGTGTGCAGGTCATGTTAGGGCTATGTGAAATAAATTTCCCTTGAAATAAATGACATTAAATGTGTTTCCATGTGGCCTACTGAATGTAAGCAGGAATTTGTGATGACAAGGGAATATGAGAACCAACCGGAAAATACACCAGGAAGGGTTACAAAAGCGAAGGGATACTTCACATCTGGCTGGGGGATCAGAGATGGATCAGTTACTAGCAGCGATGGATAGGGATCAGGAGTTGCATTCCTCCTATTTCCAATGGCAAAAGGAACAAAGTGTGGGTTCCGCGACAGCCACATCTATGTTGGAGTATTTCAAAAAATTGTATCCGGTGGAATTTGAGGGAACAACCAATCCGATTGAGGCACAAGAATGGATGAAGGGAGTGGCGCGGGTGTTAGATGCCACGGGGGTGGATGATGCACAGAAAGTGGTGTTGACCACATTTAATTTGAAGGGTAGTGCCAAGAACTGGTAAGAGGACACCAAATGATAGATGATGGTTCTGATTCCATGGGTTGTTCCTCTAGTGGTTCAGGAGGTAACGCGAGATAGGTTTGTGAAGATATACGAGGATCAATACTGCCCATTGAGCTACTAGTATACATATGAGACTGCTTTCATGAAGCTTGAGCAGGGAACATGTCAGTGGCTGATTATGAGGCCCGGTTTGCGGAGTTATCCTGCTATGCTTCGGATATGGTTGATTCGGAGGACAAAAAGTGTTAGAGATTCTAGGAGGGTTTGAATACCGAGGTGAAGAATAGATTCACCCCATTCAGGGAGAATGACTATGCCAATCTGATTGATATGACTAGACAGATTGAAAGGAATGTAAAAGAATACCGGGAAAGTTGGGAAAGTCAAAAATGGAGCCGATTTGAGTATCAATCCGGGGGGAATCTGGTGGTGGGCAGAAACCACATTAGCAGCAGACTCAACAAAGTCGGAATGTATCCCAATAGAGTCATAGTGTAGATGGTAGAGCATACAGAGTCAGGGAAGTGGTTGACAGACAGTGTCTCGAGATGTGACCGGGGTCAGACATTGCTACTGATATGGGACGTTGACCATAGTGTGAGAGATTGTCCGAAGAAAGTGCCAATCCTTAGGTGCCACAATTACAATGAAGTGGGCCATATGGCTAATCAATTCCCGAAGCCCAAGTTGATACCAGCATAATATGTGGTCAGTGCATCTATAGGCAAGGGGAAGAGTACGATGGCACCGAAGGCACCGGGGAGAGTGTTTGCCATAACACGACAAAGGGCAGAAGCTTCACCAGATGTCGTATCAGGTACTATTATGGGTTTTGATCGATTTGTTAGAATACTAATATACCCTGGATCAACACATTCTTTTGTTGCATTATTGTTTGTGGAATATTAGCCTATAACATATATGCCTTTGACTTGTACGTTACCTGTGTCGACACCGGTAGGGGAGGTTGTAGCTGTAAAAGGGTATTACCCGGGATGTGAACTAAACTTTGGAGAGAACACATTGACCGTTGACTTAATATCGTTGTCTATGATTGATTTTGATGTGATACTCGGGGTGGATTTTCTATCACGATATCGTACATTGGTATATTGTTTTTCAAAATAAGTCACTTTGAAAACATCTGATGGAACTGAAATTATATTTTGCAGTGAACAGGGTAAATAGTTGGGTAGAGTGATTTTAGCACTGAAAGTCCAAAATTTGTTAAATAAGGGATGTGAAGCATACTTAGAGTACGTTGTTGACACATAAAAAATAAGAGTCTAAACTAGAAGACCTGCAAGTGGTTAGGGAATTCGTTGATGTTTTCCCCAACAAGTTACCTGGGGTGGTACCAGATAGAGAAGTAGAGTTTATAATTGAATTAGTTCTAAGAACTAATCTGATATCCATTGCACTATAACATATGGCACTTACTGAGTTATTGGAGTTAAAAATTCAGTTGAAAGACCTTCTAGATAAGGGGTTTATACGATCAAGTATTTCTCCTTGGGGTGCTTGAGTATTGTTTGTGAAAAAGAGAGACGGAACAATGCGTATATGTATAGATTATATGCAATTAAACAAAGTAACTATATGAAATAAACATTCTTTGCCCAGAATTGATGAATTATTTGATCAATTGAATAGGGCATCCATATTGTCTAAAATTGATTTGAGATCCAAATATTATGAGGTAAGAGTAAGGGACAATGATGTGTTGAAAATTGCATTCAGGACTAGGTACAGACACTACGAGTTTTTGGTTTTGCCTTCAAGACTGCTATCTCCCTTCTCTTCTAATAAGTCTAGTTCTGTTCTGAGATTGTCCTCATTATTATGGTCGTCAAATGAGACTGTTCGATGATTGAGAAGCTCTACTTCCAATGGAACTACTACTTCTGCTCCAAAAGCCATTCCATATGGTGTTTCTCCCGTGGATGCTCTGGACGTGGTTTTGTATGCCCATAAGACTGCATGGAGTTCTTCTGGCCATGCTCCCTTTGCTGCTCTAAGTCTCCTCTTGATCCCTTTTTTATCTCCCGGTTAGTCACCTCAGCCTGCCCGTTGGCCCTTGGGTATGCTCGAGAGGTGTAGTGAACATGTATCCCTTTTGTATTGTAGTAGTCTATGAATTATGAGCTATTGAAGTGTCTGCCCAGATCGGCGATTAGAACCCGAGGCAACCCAAACCTGCAAATGATATTCTTCCACAGAAAATCAATGATGTTGGCTGTGGTGATCGTGATTAACACTTTGGCTTCAACCCACTTGGTGAAGTAATCAACTTACCACTGCGTACTGCATATGGCTTCTACCCTTGGGCAAAGATCTGATCAAATCCAACCCCCACTATGCGAAGGGCCAAGGTCCCTGCATTGGTGATAAGGGAGTTGAGGGATTGTGTGAGATGTTCGCATACCTTTGACATGAGTCGCATTTTCTGACCAGCTCCATACTCTCTTTCTGCATGGTTGGCCAATAGTACCCCAACCTCATGACCTTATATGCCAAAGTCCACGCACCATGATGGCCTTCGCAAATACCTTTGTGAACTTCTTTCATCGTGTAATCTGCTTCTGGATTTGTCAGACATCGCAGATATGGCAAAGTAAAACTTCTTCTATAGAGAACTTCTCCCATCAACACATACCGAGCAACTCGTATTCTAAAGCTTCCTTGCATGGTTCTTATCCTCTGGTATCGTTCCATGCTTGATGTACTGGACAGTTGGGTCTGCCCATGAATTGGTATAGACAAGCACTTTCACCTCTTTGCTCACCACATCTATGCTGGGGTTTTCAAGAGTCCTCAGCAACACTCCTTCTGGGATATGCTCTTCCTACCCTGTGGCTAGTCTAGCAAGTTGGTCAGCTTCTGTGTTTTCTTCCCTCGATACTTGACAAATTTCAAATTTGTCAAAATTCTTGACCAGTTTCTTCACCACTTTGAGATATTTTCCCATCATCTCTTCTCTGGCTTTAAACTCTCATATGATCTGCCCAACAACTAGCTGTGAGTCACTGATGGCAGCTAGGGCCCTGACGGCCATTGCCCTTGCTAGATGGAGGCCAGAAATCAAAGCTTCATACTCTGCTTGGTTGTTGGTTGCCTTGAATTGGAACTTTAGAGAATATCTGTACTTTTCGCCATCTGGGTTTCTTAGTACGAGACGTGCCCCACTTGCCTTTTTGGATCTAGATCCATCAACAAAGAAGAGCCACATTGGGTGCCTTGGCTGCTCCCCAGTCAATGCATCGGGGCAAGTATACTCAACTACGAAGTCAGCGAGCACCTGCCCTTTAATTGCCGTCCTCGACTGATATTCAATATCAAATTCCCCTAACTCCACAGACCACTAGATGAGTCTTCCTGAGGTGTCTGGATTGTGCAATACCCATCGCAATGGTTGATCTTTCAGGACCTTGATCGAATGTGCCTAAACATAAGGTCTTAACCTCCTTGCTGCTGTGACTACCGCAAAGGCTATTTTCTCAACCTTTGGGTATCTTGTCTCTGACCCTCTCAGTGCTCTGCTCGCATAATAAACTGGGTGCTGCACCCCCTCTTGCTATCTGATTAGAACTGAACTTACTACACAGGAAGAGACAGTTATATACAAGAATAGGGGCTCACCGGACTGTGCACAACTGAGGAGAGGCAGCGTCTGGAGATAATGTTTCAGCCTTTGGAATGCCTCCTCTACTTTGTTGGTCCATTGAAAAGCTTTCTTCAGCATCTTAAAGAAAGGTTGACACTTGTCCGTTGCCCGGGACATGAAGTGACTTAGTGCCGCAACCCTGTCTGTTAACCTCTGAACCTCCTTCACCGTTCAGGGTGACGGCATGTCAAGTATTGCTTTGATTTTCTCCAGATTGGCCTCAATACCTCTCTGGGAGAGCATAAATCCCAAAAACTTTCCCAAGGCTATCCCAAATGCACATTTCTCCAGATTTAGCCTCATATTATACTTTCGCAGGATGGCGAACACTTCCTCTAAGTCTCTGACATGATTCTCTGCCCTCATACTTTTGGCCAGCATGTCATCTACATATACTTCCATGTTGCAGCCAATCTGGTTCCTAAACATCATGTACACCAGCCTCTGATAGGTTAGGTTACATCTGCATTCTTTAATTCGAACTGCATGACTTTATAAAAGTAGGTTCCCCAATCAGTGATGAATGAGATTTTTTCTTGATCATCTTCATCCGTCCTGACCTGATTATATCCAGAAAAAGCGTCTATAAAGCTGAAGAGGTCGTGCCATGCCGTTGAATCTACCAACTTATCAATTCGTGGAAGGGGAAAACAGTCTTTTGGACATGCTTTGTTTAAGTCTGTAAAATCAACACACATGTGCCATTTCCCTGAAGCCTTCTTCACCAGGA
>NMUG010011435.1:0-10630 GCA_002855965.1 Monotropa hypopitys
AGCTCTTTCGCATTTGCCTCCTTCAACGCATCAAAGGCATCCTCGCACCGAGTCGTGTACTCCTTGTTCTTCTTGAACAAGTCGGTAAGAGAGGCCGTCTTTAAAGCGTAGCCCGTAATAAGACACTGATAATAGTTTACAAGCCCAAGAAATGAATGAAGCTCTGTCACCTTAGTCGGGGAATCCCACTCCTTTATGGCTTGAACCTTGCCTTCCTCCATACTAAGCATTCCTCCCTTGATTTTGTAGCCAAGGAAATGCATTTCATCCTTTGCGAAAGAACACTTGTCCCGCTTGACATATAGATCATTCTCCCTTAACACTTTGAACACGGTTTGTAGATGCTTGACATGCTACTCAAGAGTGTGGCTATAAATGACTATGTCATCGAGATAGACAACCACGAACTGATCCAGATACATGTGGAGTGTCTTGTTCATTAAGGTGCAAAATGTGGATGAGGCATTAGTGAGTCCAAAGGGCATCACAAGAAACTCGTAAGACCCGTAGCGAGTCACACAAGTGGTCTTTTGCTCATCCCCTTCCGCAATTCGCACTTGATAGTATCCCGATCTCAAATCAAATTTAGTAAAGTACTTAGCATGTCCAAGATGATCAAATAAATTGACAATCGAAGGGATAGGATACTTGTTCTTGATGGTTACTTTGTTGAGTGCCCGTTAGTCAATGCATAAGCAAAGTGAACCATCATGCTTTTTCTGGAATAAGATCGGTGCTCCATATGGTGCTTTAGATGGTTGAATGAAACCGGTATCTAGAAGCTCCTTGAGTTGTCTCCTTAATTCCTCCAGCTCCGGTGGAGACATACGATAGGGGGCCATGTAGGGTGGCTTTGCTCCTGGCTCCAACTCGATTTTATTATCCGCATCCCTCCTAGGTGGAAGCTTCTTTGGTAACTCAGGGGGCATGATGTCCTTGAACTCCTCAAGAATATTCGAAATATCTCCAAATATATCCTTGAAAGAAGTACTTACCACGTCATCATTATCCTAAATCGTGGCCAAGTAGGTCACCTCTCCTCTTTTAAATCCCTTCTTTACTTGCATGCTGAAAGATGAGTGACTCGCGAACTTGGCTTGCTCATCGTTGGAATCATGCATGGACCTCCTTCCAATATGCTTACCGAATTGTGGCGGGGTAGTGGCACAACATTGAATTGTCTTAAATTCTACCCACGCATTGATGGCACAAGTACCTTTCTCTATTTCCACATGCTTACTGCGCCACCAAGTCGCGACAAGATTAGTAAGGTAGAGGGTAGCAGTTCTTACTTTGGCCATCTCGTCTTTCAAGCCCAATGCCTCAAAGTACCTCTCCAAGTTCCATAAGAAGTTTCGATCTCCTTAGTATCCCATTTACCATCAAACTCTTTGGGCTTGGGAGCTTCAACCGTTAGAGTGAAACCCACATGGTCGTTTGTCACGCTTCCGCTAGCCACAACACGCTTGCACATGGCCCAATCTGCCCTCGTTTCTTCCAACCCCGCCTTCACCTCTTGAAGTTCGGTGTCGAACTTGCTCTCGAGTTTGGACAAAGCTTCCAACACCTTTGCTTAGAAGGCATAACTCTCTTGACGTAATGCCTCAGTGTTAGTGTCGATGGTAGCTAGCAAAGTCTCATCAAGCTCCTCCATGCCTTGCTCCACCCGATCAAGTCGCTCCTTCACGTCGGCAACGACCACCTCCACCTTGACCAATCTGGTCTCCATGGCACCAAGTAACAACGTTTCAGGAACTATCCTTCTTAGCCTTGTTTGTTTGCCTTCCTTGGTTTTCATCGTTGACGACTTCCGACATAGTGCTCCTCCCTTATTAGTTTACGATGCCTTCGTAACGTTGCTCTGATACCAACTGCCACGGCATTAGAAATTCCAAGTCAACTGTGCGGCCTTAGATGCTATGTTTGCTCCTTGATTGCACCTAAGTAAGTATAGAAACAAGAGAGTTGAGAGAAGAGCTCACTAGAATGCTTAAAGATTACAATGTTAGAGATGATTTGGGCAAATGAGGCCCTCGCCTATTTATACAACTTGGACGAACTCTAGAACAATCTATAGAATGTTCCCGACTCTTCTATTCTAGAATATTCTATAAGAATCTATACAAGTACAGAATTATCTACAATAATCTAAAGAATTCTAGGATGTGCTTCTAGAACCATCTTTATAATTCTACAAGCTTCTAAAGTTGTCTAGGATTCTCTAGAAAGTTCTAAAGAACTCCAAATAAGCCTCAATTAGATGAGAAGAAGCACACAAAGTGTTTGTCAAAATGACCGGGGTGTGACACATGCCCTTCCAAATATTAAGAAAAGAAGAAAAATAACAGAAAACAATAAACGATGATTTCAACCGGAAATGCACATATGTCGTCCTATTCCCTCAGTCCCATTTTAAGTTGTTTCTCGTTCCAGTATTTGCTGTCCCAAAATGCATGTCTATTTTGAAAAGTCAGAAGTACAAAGCTTCAAATTTTCAGAATTCTGCTACATTTGGCTATGAATACATTTAGGAGTGGCGGATAAAGGGGCAACATTAAAAATTAAAAACTTTTCATTTGAATTTGATTGCACTAAATGTGTGTTCCGTAACTCATCACAAGGGACTAATGAGGTGAAACAGGGGGTAATCCAGACATTTCAAAGAACCTCCCAGGTGTTAGCAGTACCTTGACAACTTGTGCACAATTAGAATAAAGGATACTGTTTTGGAACCTAGATCGGGGGCTATAGATATCTTCACACTTGGGACAGTAGATCTTTATGGTACTTTGCCGAGGAATGTCTGATTGACCAACGGGAAGGCAGGGTTGTCCACAGCAGTAAACTTTCGGGCATCGTCCAAACTCAGCATTTTTGTACTTCTCTAGCTGTCAGATATTTAACTAATGGACTGTCAAAACAGCTAATTGAAGAATAAAACTGTGAAAACAACAGTGAAGTCATAGAAACAATCGCACCATAGCAGTCATTCCTTTGCTTGTCAATATGTATCGCACGTGAATTAGACCATAAAGCATCTCTGCTGCTGATTCAACTAATTCATTCTGTTCCTCTGTAAACGTATCACCTACGCACTCCAGCTAATTAAATTTCATTCCAAAGATTAAATAACAGAAGAAATATTTAAGTAGAGATAAATTGTAAAGACTTAAATCCAAAAAAGGTACATCAAAATGAATCAAGGAAATTAGATTCCACCCTAGGCTTTAAAATTTTGAGATAATAGGCAGACGTTAAATCTTAGGAGTAGCTGGATCGAAGTTTTTACATGCACTCATTGCTTTATATACATTAGATCTTGAAAAATACACCTGTGGGCCCCAACAATTCTTGGCCTAAATAGTCATGCATCACTCTGTGTGTGTAGAGTGGTAAGACCAGCATACAGGAGGGACTAACACCCGAGTCCTTTCATTGGAGTGATCTCCTCAGGGATCTAAAATGCCCGTATTTTGACTGCACTATAAGAGAGATGAGGAATAGTTTCGATCATTACAGGCATTTCCTAACCTAGGGATCTGGCGAGGACACCAGGTTTACACGTGTTTACCATCCTTGGCGTGGGAGGACGGCACATCCAGTATCTTTATGGTTAGATGATTGTGGGCCCGTGTGATTTATTATGATATTTATTTTGGATTTATCCCTTTCATTGATTATCTAGGATTCATGTTTCTCTCTTAGTTCTGTTTATCTCTTGGGCCTATTTATAGGGCACTTGCAAGATGTTTATGATCATTATTGGATGAATACAGATTTTCTAGTTTCTCTTGAATTAGTGTGGAATCTAATTCTCCCCTAGGTGCAGATTCATAGGGTTGTTCTTCAATTCCAATAAGCACCTGCTCAATTTTTTTCATCAACCATGGATTCAAGAATTGACCAGAAATCAGTTCGCATCAATTTTCCGTATTTACCGCATCACATCTCTGCTGCCACTCGCACAAAAATCTCTGCCGACAAATCTGTAGCCAACACTTCTTCCGTCATCAGGCATCCCAAGCTTTAGATTTCATTTTCAATCTATGTACTCTTGTTTCTGAGATAAAAAAGACCCCCCCCCCTCTTTCTTTCTAATTTTTACTCTACTACAAAAAAATGTACAAGAATAGCTGCTATATAATCGATCCATTCTTAATCCCAAATCTGTATCACGGTGATTATCCTTTTAAAGCCCTACCAGCCCAGCACGACATTAGCCCTTGCCCATACTCCAACAGCCAAAACCAATCTCACATTAATAACAAGCCAAAAAAGAACCCATTACCCAACCCAAACCCAACCAACTACTACCCAGTCCCAGTCCAAATCATAACAAGCCATAAATTGGCCCAAACTTTAATCATTTTATTGTCCAGCCCACCACTGTGTCACCCATTGGGAGCCCACCATCACAAACCCATTCCACACTTTCCCTCAGTCATCGTTAGCAGCCATCCGTTCCCGACATCAGCAGCACCAGCAGCACCGCCCTACAACCAGTCCACCTCCAAACTCCAAAACACGTCAAGTTTCTCTGCCTTCACCACCTACCATCAGCCTTTGTCGACCATCAGCTCAATCGCACCTGCCATTGTCGACCATCAGCCATTCGCAACCCATCCACAACAAAGTTTCCCTACAGGCATCAATAAGTTTGAAGAACCAGATCTGGTCGTCTCAATTTTCGTGACAAGTCATTCCATGCTCAGCCGCGATTCAACCCATCACATCCAGTCCTCCTTTAGATGATGTCGTCAACCATCGACCTCATCGCCTTCATTCCAGCCACCACATTCAAGACCCAGATTCAGTGCACAGCTACGGTATAACCAGATCAAGTCGCGTCAAGATTCGATTCAAGCCAGGTTTAGTTCGCATCCGATATCACTGGAGTTCTGCCTCCCAAATCACACAGCTGCCTCTTACCTTTTGTGACATCTTTCCGGTTATTTCAAATAATATCGATCGTATTTGGTGTTTAGCTTCACCTGTACCATTTTAAAACCACACTTCACTTTTTCCCCTCATACTTGCACGTTTACCCAGACCTGTAACTTTCAACATTCCTCAATATTAACGGTGGAGCTCCAACTGGACAAGGACCTTCTATAAGCACAGTACTTGGCAGCATTAGTACTACGAAATTACAATTTTGTCTCGACTCTGTTGTAGTCTTCTGCTTATATTGCCGCCACTCTGGTTGCTATCATTTTATGAGATACACAGTACTTGTCTGAAACATAGACTATAGTGCATGCATCTTCGCAGTGTTCACCCAACATGGACCCACCTTCTATAGAGGATCTTGCTAGACTCCTTAGTGACTTTTCCAATGATCGATCAATCCAACAGTCAGCACAATGCTTGATTTGTTGCATTGGAAGAGTCCCTCCAACAGTTATTGAGTGTACCTCAACATGTAGGTCCCCATGTCGAGCCAGTTCACCGACTAATCATGGTGGAAACCTCAGTTGACTCCCCAATCATGTCCATTGCTATAAGCAATCCGGGTTTGATCATCTGCACACATAGCATTCCACGAGCCTTATGAACATAGGGACACTTGGTACCCAGGTAAGCGAGCCATGAGGAACATTCGAGTCAACATCTACTTTTGGTGGATGCCTGGACCCTAAGGCTTTCGTTGATTGGATGTCGGAAATAAACCATTTCTTTGAGTGACACAATTATACGATGACAAGAAAGTCTGATTTGCCAAAATGAAGCTCATTAGTAGAGCCAAGATGTTTTGGCAAACCACCGAGCAACTCCTTGCGAAGTGCCACCAACTCGCTATCACTGTTTGCATTGAGATGAAGGAGAATCTCACAAAGAAATACATGTCTTGTCAGGGCGACCTCGAACAATGGAATAGATTGCACCAAACGTCTAAACACGCGACTGAGTATGTGACGCAATTCGAAGAGTATCTCTTGCGCTGCAGCATCATAGAGGACGAGCACATGACATTGAGTCAATTTCATAATGGACTTAATGACTACCTTCAACGCGAGCTAAGCCTTCGTGAAATCACTACCTTGGACCAAGCTTATACTCTTGTCCAGAGTTACAAATTGGTCTTGTCCAAAGCCTATACTCACGTACCAAAACGACCAGTGCATAGCCTTTCACCACCCTAGCAGGCAAAATCTCCTTCCAATCCTGACCTGAGCAAGGCAAGCCTTAACCCAAATCCTTTGTGGCGGGACGAGAGAAGTAAAAGGACAGTTTTAGAGGGTTCTAACTCAAACCCCAATATTGAGTGTTTCAAGTGTCATAATTTGGGTCATCCAGCCTTGAAATGTCCCCAGTGGGTACTCATCCTTGAAGAATCATGCCTAGAGAATGACGTGCATGGCCTTTCTGAACAAGACCAAAGTTCGAATACAATGCAAAAACGACCTGCAAGCCAAAGCTGGTTATCCTACCATGCGTGTGGTTAGGTGTGTGCTTACGCAATCAGATACTAGGGATGATTGGCACCGCAACACTATTTTTCACACCTACATCAAATACATAGACAAGGTTTGCAAGATAATCATTGATAGCGGCAGTTGTATCAACGATGTGTCAAATCATACTGTTACCCAATTAGGACTGGAACTTGTTCCGCATCAAATGGTACAAAATTTCGGGCAATAATTCCTCAATCAATCTAAAAGAGAGGTGCCAAGTCCCCATCCAATTCATGTTCTTGAACACAACATTTGGTGCGACGTCATTCCTATGGATGTGGGTCATATTATCTCGAATCGGCCTTGGCTCTATGACCTTGATGTCACATCATATGGTCGCTCAAACTCTTGTTGTTTTGAGTTTAATGGCCAAACGATCCGCCTAAAGCCTCAGAATCCAAAACTCCGAGCCCAAACCTGTCACACCAAAAGGGCTACACATCCTTAGGACGAAAGCCTTTGAGTGGGAAATAAGCATTGAGCCTCTTATCTTTCTTGTCATGTGTAAAGAAGTATGGGTTGCGCACTGTACACCCACGTTAGTGTCTGAGCGATCGGAGGGGACGAGAAAGAGCCTACGATGGTCAAGTAACTATGTGTAGGAGGGTGAGATGCAAGTGCAACAGAGTAACAACACTTTAGGCTAAAATCGTTAACCCCTTAGGGTTGTACAATGTAACTCTATATAGAAACTCCCGACTAGTCTTCCAAGTAACGCATGTGAGGGAACCGCTCCAAATGATATCATACATGAGTCATTGGATAAGAAGGTTATGCACACGCAATCAATTAGCTTTCGGTCCATCACGTAACCAAGATTAATAGTCTTTCTGATCAGCAAGATGTAATGGACCCTCTTGTATGTGGTTGTACACGCAATAGCAAGATGACACTCGGTGTCAATCAGTCCCGAGAGAGATCGTCTGGTAATGCCTGTCGGTCCACTGATTTTGCCGAATGTCTAAAGGGACCGCTAGGCCGATAGGCCTATGGCTACAGCCTAGACGTCCAGCCAATGTAGTAGATTATACTGGAGGGACTGCTAGACCGACGGGCCTATGGTTTCCCCTTAGACGACCGACTAGTGTAGTTGGGGCAGACTAGCGGGACCGCTAGGCTGGTGAGCCTATGTGGCTAACCCGTCGGTGCCTGACCCACTACAATGCACATTAGTCCACAAGACCACCCAACCGAAGTAGCCCTCCATTCTTTCAGAATTTCGAGATGTCTTTCTTACCGAATTACTCGATCATTTGCCACCCTTACTTGATATTCGACATGCAGTCGATTTGGTGCAAGGCGCTTCTCTTCCCAATCTTCCCTACTATCGCATAAATCCCATAGAACATGTTGAATTACAGAGGCAAGTAGCTAATCTCCCTCGTACATGGTTTGTTTAGAAAAGCACCAACCCTTGTGTTGTGTCTGTATTGTTAACTCCAAAAAAAGATGGCTCGTGGAGGATGTGCATCGACAATTGCACAATTAATAAGATTAAGTACTGTTTTCTGATTCCATGCCTCGATGATGTGTTGGATATGAACGCATAAGCTACTACTTCCTCCAAGATTTACCAGAATAGTGGCTACCATCAAATTCGAATTCGTTCAGGAGATGAGTGGCAAACAACTTTTAAGACCAAAGATGGTCTTTATGAATGACCCATGTCATTTGGGTTGTCCAATGCATCTAGTACCTTTATGAGTCACAACACAAGTGCTACGTCCGTTTATGGATAAATTATTTGTATTCTATTTTGATGACATAATCATATGTAGTGCGACCAAAGAGCAACATGTCTCCCATCTCCACGAAGTGTGTACCGCTTTGCATACCGCCAAACTTTACATCAACCTTAAAAAGTGTTCTTTTTTTGTTGACAAGGTTGTTTTCCTCCACTGAATCGTCTCATCTGCCGAAGTATCAACTAATCCAGAAAAGATTAAAACAATAGTTGAATGGCCGGAAACTCACACACAATATGATGCTCGGAGTTTTCATGGCCTTTCCACCTTCTATCGATGCTTTATCAAACGGTTTAGCACTATCATGTCCCAGGTCATTGAATGTCTCAAGAACGACAACTTTGTTTGGACCCTAGCCACCTCTCGAGCCTTTCAGGATATCAAGACTGACATGACTTTTGCTCCCGTTATGCGCCTTCCCAATTTCATCAAGCCTTTTGAAGTGGAGTGTAATGAAGGTGCTGGCATTGGTGGGGTACTCAGTCAGGAGACATCTTAAACAACGGTGTTGGCAAAACATGGTTTTGTTTATAAAAATATTTTGATGATGAGCTTATCAATTAAAATCACGCCCCCTAGGGACGGATTCATATGGATTGTTCTTCAGTTCTACATCAGGATTTAAAAGAACTGTTGAGATGAAGGAAACGGGAAATTAACAGAACAACAAATGGGGGAAGCATGCTAGGTTTGTGGTTGGTTAGAAATAGGAGCAGTAGACTTCTCCAACATGTCTGATGGGGGAGGTATTCTACTGGTAAACGTGGTTCCAAACATGTTTTTGCATAAAACTGTATTCCCGTGGTTTCAGATAACCGTGTTCCTCTGTATCAGGGGTAGGTGATATTGAGATTATTCTCTTTTTCTGTTTCCCAAGATGGCACAATTTTATCAACTGTACAAAGAAAAAGAAGCACATCAGATCAAATAGTCTCAGCTTAGTGTAAGACAGAACCAAGATGAAAAGGAACAACACTCCCAACTACAAATTCCTACCCCCGTGCACTGCCTTCGTAGCCAAGGAATCTGCTACACCATTAGCTGCAATACAATCAAGTTGGAAAAAACAATCCTTGTTTTATTCTATTGTATGGAAAAAGCATAGTAAACTTTAAATTTAATACAGATTTCTCCATTTAAGCACAAAGTTAATCTTTTCAAACCCGCCATTAACAATTGAGACTCTAGAATATACCCCGAAAAAATGTACCGCGGTTCCGAAATAAGCAGTAACATGCCAAAAATGTCAACACTTAGCATAACAATACTACTTGAGTGACTTGTTATCAAATAATAAACATAGCAGGAAGATTGTAATTGATTTTACAAAAATACGCTTACCGTGAGAGGATTCAACATCCAGAATTAAATCGAGTGCATAATCATAATAAGGAACTTGACTGTTTAGCCCACAGAGGTTAAAGTCATCCTGGATGTAATCATCTTCAACTTCACTAAAAAACTCATTCCCACGCAAATTGCAGAACCACGAAATCCAAGAAGTGTCATCCCCCTCAGAACCACTAACATCTGACTCCTCACTGTCCCTTTCAGATTCCTCTACAAGTAATCGAGATTGAAAGTACATCAGCAAAGATGAAAACAACTCACGTCTACGATAAATAGTTATTTAAGGCGACAGGCGCACCGAGACGCAAAGGTCTAGTGGGGTCTAGGTGTGAGGCGCACACATTATTGAAGAAAGGCGCAGCTAGTCAAGAAAAAATAGCAAAAATAGCATGCCCCAATACATCAAATATTAATTATCAAAACAATGGATTTGAGAGAGTGCACCACTAAAAATCATAAAAATACCCAAAAAATAACAAATAGTCGGCAACAGTACAGCACTAGCATAGATGAAAACTAAAACGTCAAATTCAACAAACAACTATTTGAAATAAAACTAAAGCAGGTAATTGTCTTGAGGTACTTTCATTCATCCTAAGGAGCAAGAATGATGTACTAATCATCCTCAACATCAATTGTGCTACTTCCAAGTGGGATCCTTGTTATTACCCTCACTTTACATTTAAATAACCTACTCAAAAAAATAACAAATCAAAAGGCGGACCCGACGTAGCGGTAAACTACCCCATTGTGGCCTATAGGTTACGGGTTCGATTCATGAAAATAGTCTCTCTACTTGCAGGGGTAAGGCTGCGTACATCAACCCTTCTCCATACCCCACATATGCGAGAGCTTCGTGCACTAGGTCCCCTTTCTAAAAGACAATTGACCAATTGAGTGATATACCTCACGCATGAGTGCAATTTTAACATTGAAAAATATATCCAACATCACATACATATATAATATATACACATATATGTACATATTGTATGTATAAATATCTAATAATCTTGTATATTTGTACATACATATATATATATATATATATTATGGGGTACTCATACATATTATACT
>NMUG010011436.1:0-10630 GCA_002855965.1 Monotropa hypopitys
AATTCGGACGAAGAAGTTATTACCAAAATACTCTCGGAACCATTTTTGATCTGGAGGTTTCGTCCGGACCACCCATTTGCTTCGTCCGGACGATGGGTCCCGAAAAATGAAATTTTGGTTCAGGAGGTTTCATCCGAACCATGGTGGTCTTCATCCGGACCATGGGGGTTTCGTCCGGACGACCGTGACTTTCGTCCGGACGACGGTCTGCTGAGTTACGAAAATCGCCCTCATTAAGGGTATTTTGGTACCTTTTGCCCATGGAGCTATATAAGGCTCCCCTATTTTGTGGAACCCTTCATTTCTTCTTCCTCCCTCAACCCTAATCTCTCTCACCTCTCTCTCCATCCACCATTAAACCTCCATTGAAGCCAAATCGAAAAGCTTCGATTCGGAGCGCTTCCGATGCCTGGATCAAATTTTGCGGAGGAGAAACCTTGCTCCTAGAGGCCGGATCTATGCCCTAGGTAAAATTGTTTCCTCACCTCTCCAAAAATTGAAGTTAGGGTTCGGGTGAAGGTGCTCGGATGAAGATTTTGCAAGGAGGAACGTCATTCCCCTCAACGAGGGCTTTCTGGTGCCGACCATATGTTTTCCATCCGACGATTTTGGATTTTCCGGCGACTACTCCGGCGATTACTCTGGTGGGTAAATTCTTGACCTCTATTGAATGTGCATGTGCGTGTGTGTAGTTCCATGTTATAATTTGAATTCCCGTCGATTTGTAATCGTGTAGTACTTTGGAAATCCGTAGGATCACTTACCTCGATGAGTCGACTTGTGTACCTTGAGATGACTAGAATGGATATAATAATCATGCGACGAGAGAATGGTTAATTGGAGGTCAAATTGTGGTTACTTGACTAGATAGCATATCCTAGGAGGGTGATGACAATATGTGCTTGACTAACGACCTCATGAATCACAAATACTCTGTAGTAAAATCTACCATCACTTGATTACCGTGAGACTTGAGTTGAGAAGTCGTTGGTTGAGTCGGGTCAAACGGTGCCTACATACCTCGCAAGATAGTGTGCTAATAACTTAACCAAGAATCCTTAAATGATACGTACATATAGAAGGAATTGAGGTCAAAGGGTGGTATTGGGTAAAGTAGGGATTTTGTTGGTTGTGTGAAGTCTCACTTGGCATCGCCAAGGTCGGAGACATGGACTCGCCCACTTATGTGTAGAGTATGAACTTGAAGTGGGTGGTCGAACTTGATGGCCACCCCGAATGAAATAACCTTGTGGGTTGCCTCCCTTGACATGAGCTTTCAGTTCGAATACCTTGGAACCGTGGGGAGACACCTAGTCTCTATGGGTTTTCTTGGTCATTACATTATTCTTTGATTGTGTCTGTGTGCTTGTGACACACTCTTGTTTCTTGGTTTTGCTTCTTGTTGATACTCAGCTTGTTCTGTCTCCTTCCACGGATGTCGAGTTTCTCAATCCCTGGGAAGTCGAGTGTTGATCTTTATGGCAAGTTCAATTGCCTTGTAGTTGTTGAATATCTCGGTATCCCTACCCTTGGCATCCTCGATGTATTCTTTGGCAGTCTTCGTGCTGTTGTGGTCCCCTCTAGGATTGCTAGAGTTGAGTCGGTATCTGTAATAGGTTGAAACCCTTTGGAAAATTTTGAGGTGAGTGTAGTGGTTCCTTTTACCTTGTCGCTATATAGGTAAGAACCTCGATCTTATGATGGCATAGTAAAATTATCTTGGGAAGTTCTGGCACTAGGCGGCGACTCTTAGCACCTTGTTGAGCCCCTTGAGAGTAGGTGGCATGATCCTTGTGGTTTCGTGATGAAAATTCCAAGAAATTGTGATAGGATTGGCTTGTTGGTCTGTAGGAATTCGTGCTTGTTCCATAATTTACTGCGATCTTTAAGGCGTAGTCGTGATTTTCCTGGTTTCCCTCTTTTAAGGAGGTTGAGTTGTCTGCGTTTGCCTATAAAGTGAGATGTCCCAACGCCTTTGTTCGTTAGCATGCGAGCTTCAGTGCGGTGGTGACGCATCCTTTACGCCTGGACGTAGTTCCGCGATGATTTGTAGTCGGTAAAATCGTTCGAGATTCGATGTAGACGTTTATGAATTGAAGTTTGGAGTTGTTATTTTCGTGGCAACCAGACGCTTCATGGAAGCTGCTTGTTCTTCTTGTGCCCGTTTGAACTTCGCAGTGACCTGGATTGGCTGCTAGTCGTGTGCTAGTCTCTCGGAAAGATTTCTTTGCTCGACTGTTCTCTGCCCGATGGCATGTGCTGTACAGTTGCAGCAAATATCGGATGTGATTCTCTCGTATCCTGTTGGTTGGGTCTCCATTCCATTTTACAGTGCTTCCTGGCTGTGTCCAACTCGTTCATGCGCGGCAAAGCTCCGTCAGTGCGGCCTTGTCCAGGTTGGCCAGTTAATTCTCTACCTCGTATGATTATGATCCCTTGTTTCTTCGGATCAGTTCTCGTGTGGCTTGGTGTCGACCGTACGACAAGTCTGTGCCCAGTGCGGTAATGGACGGTTTCATCCCGCACCGACGTTCTGCAATGTCTTATTCCGGTCGGCGACGCTTTGGCTCGGTAATAACCCAGTGCGGTTGTGCTCTCGTTTAGCTGGCTCTTATTCGGCCATGAGTTTGTGCGGCCATATTACCATCTGTCTATTCCCTTGCACGACAATAGATGCTATTCGATTGGAGCACCCTTTTGTTCGGTTCTGTTCATCGTGAACTCTTCTTGGCAACGTCTTATGCGGCAATTACCCTATCTTGTTCTGTTCAGCAGTGTCAGGCTCGGCGGTGACTTTAGTGTCCACACCCAATCGGGAGTTGTCCCTTTTCTCTTCTGTGTGGCACTTGGCTTGATTGATACTGGCATTCTTTCATTGTGATCTTCGTACTTCGCTGATTGACATGTTTGGACTTTGGTCTCTTGCATGGTTGATTCGTGGAATCCCCATGGAATGATAGTCTCTCTGTGACTTACCCGTTGATTATGCTATACCCGTGCGGCTCCTCCTTTGAGTACTCTGCCGATAGTAAACTGTGAAGCATGGAATTCAAGGCATAGTGTGGATCAATTGCGATACTGCCTTCGGTCGATATAAGAGTTGTGCAGCGGTAACAAGGAAATTCAAGTTGGCAATTGTTTGTTTCTAGAATTCAGGTTCGAGAGAGGAACCAGTCTTGGCGATGCACCTGTTGGCATCCACTCCTTCGTTTCAGCAGTTTGTTTGGCGGCGCGGAAACTTTCGTGCAAATATCACTTCCCTTCTTTGGACTGTGTTGGGTGAAAACCCTCTGTTGGATTCGTGGTATCTTGGTGGACATCTTGACCGAGTGTCAAAGTTCTTCGTGTTATTCCGGTTGATAATGAACAACGTTGATCTTGCCTCCACTTGTTCAGTTGGATGTGCTCTTGGAATTCCTATCGATCTCGCGAATAGTTTTGGAACCCATGACGTTGGGTAGATCGTGTTAGATTGGGAGCGAGTGGTTGAGTCGTCTATTCTTGCACCTTCTGTGTAGAATCGACTGCGTGTGTTATTTCTTTGATCGTGCGACTATGGATGACTCAAGGAGGTTGAGTGGAGTACGTGTCCGGCCGGCACATCTCTCATTCAAATCCTTATGTCACTTGATGTCACATTGGGTGTGTGTGGGGGGACATATATGTCCACCTATATATATATGCGTGGGGGTGTTCGTGGGAAATAGTGGCACGAAAATTTTGTGAAAACGCACGTATGAAAATGGTGAAACAATAATAATAATGAAAATCGACGATCGTATTCCCGTTCTAGTTTCGTTGCTCCTTCATGCTTGTTGTATTCGGCTAATGACATCTTGTACTTAAAAATTTTGGAGCACCTATTATTCGCCGTACCCTTGATGAGATTGATTGTTATACCAACGCATCCATACCATCTCGGGAGTTGTCCCTTTGACCCTTTGTGCGACACGCGGTTTGGTTTGGCTTGACTTCTACAAATTGTTGGCTCCTAGTCCTTAAGGAAAAGGTTTCACCTATGGTTGCACCGTGGATTGGTGGTTGTCTCTGCTTGAGAAAGATCATTCGCTTGTTGTTGCGTTGCAAATCGTTGGTCAATTCCTTTCGAGAAGTATGACCCCCTTTGTTGTTGCATCATTGTTGAGTTGACGACCGTATCGGTGTCCCTTGTATCGGGGAGTATCCCCTTTCGATCTTGTCGCATGGTTCATGGTATGGACATGAACTTTTGTCCTTCGGTGTTTCGATGCACTTCTATCCTTAAAAAATTTCGGGGACAAAATTCTTTTAAGGAGGTTGAGATGTAACGACCTAGAATTTCAAAAGTAATTTTAAATGAAAACATACCTTTATAATCGATTTATTCTTGGAAAATGAGTTTTCGTAGTGACCGGTGAAGGTTGGAGTGGTTAGAGTTCCCGGTAGTGGATTGGCATTGCATTAGATCATTCCGGCAAAGTGTCGAGGGCCTTCTAAGCCTATTAGGACCCCGAGTTATTTTCTGAATCCGAATATGTTCTTCACCAATGTCGTAGAAAATTCGATTATGGATCCAACGCAACTTGAATCGTCTCAATCGGAGTTCGGACGAAGAAGTTATGACCCAAATACTCTCAGAACTATTTTTGATCTGGAGGTTTCGTTCGGACCACCCATTTGCTTCGTCCGGACGACAGGTCCCGAAAAATGAAATTTTGGTTTAGGAGGTTTCGTCCGGACCATGGTGGTCTTCGTCCGGACCATGGGGGGTTCGTCCGGACAACCGTGACTTTCATCCGGACGATGGTCTGTTGAGTTGCGAAAAATTGCCCTCATTAAGGGTATTTTGGTACTTTTTGCCCATGGGG
This sequence comes from Monotropa hypopitys, assembly GCA_002855965.1. Classification (NCBI taxonomy): domain Eukaryota; kingdom Viridiplantae; phylum Streptophyta; class Magnoliopsida; order Ericales; family Ericaceae; genus Monotropa; species Monotropa hypopitys. Next base: position 4,848 of record NMUG010011436.1, read on the forward strand.
ATATATAAGGCTCCCCTATTTCGTGGAACACTTCATTTCTTCTTCCTCCCTCAACCCTAATCTCTCTCACCTCTCTCTCCATCCACCATTAAACCTCCATTGAAGCCAAATCGAAAAGCTTCGATTTGGAGGGCTTCCGATGCCCACATCAAATTTTGCGGAGGCGAAACCTCGCTCCTAGCAGCCAGATCTACGCCCTAGGTACCATTGTTTCCTCACCTCTCCAAAAATCGAAGTTAGGGTTAGGGTGAAGGTGCTCAGATGAAGATTTTGCAAGGAGGAACGTCATTCCTCTCATCGAGGGCTTTCTGGTGCTGACCATATCTTTTCCATCCGACGATTTTGGGTTTTCCGGTGACTACTCCGGCGATTACTCCGGTGGGTAAATTCTTGACCTCTATTGAATGTGCGCGTGCGTGTGTGTAGTTCCATAGTTATAATTTGAATTCCCGTCGGTTTGTAATCATGTAGTACTTTGGAAATCCGTAGGATCACTTACCTCGATGAGTCGACTTGTGTACCTTGAGATGACTAGAATGGATATAATAATCATGCGACGATAGAATGGTTAATTGGAGGTCAAATTGTGGTTACTTGTCTAGATAGCGTATCCTAGGAGGGTGATGACGCTAAGTGCTTGACTAACGACCTCATGAACATGGACTCGCCCACTTATGTGTAGAGTATGAACTTGAAGCGGGTGGTCGAACTTGATGGCCACCCCGAATGAAATAACCTTGTGGGTTGCCTCCCTTGACATGGTCAAGGTTGAGCTTATGATGTGAAATCTAGTGAGAGGTGTAATTATTCATTGAACTTCCAAAATAGAGGATGTGCCTACCAAAGGCTACTTGTGTACTATCTCGAACCTATCACCTCTAAATGAAAGATGAAAGTAAGAGCAATGACTTCCGTGTGCGTACTAGCATTTGCTAGGGGATTAGAGGTGGACAATGGGGAACACTAGCTTGGCTAGGAATCATAAAACATGAAACACTAGCTTTGGCTAGGAGAAATGTAAATGACATAATAAAATGGAACGAGGAAGACTAGCGTTGGCTGGGGAGGCATATAAAATACAACACACTAGCGGTGGCTAGGAAAAGAGTAAAAAGCAATATACTAGCCTTGATTAGGAAACGTGAATGATAGTAACGTAACAACTTGATATTACGAATGATGCGACCGATGCGATCTACTAGTCGTGTCTAGGAACTGCCGATAGGGATTCTTGATACGATATACGATAACGGACTTATGATGGGGTTCTCGGGATGGTCGCTCCATCCACGACATTGTGCACAATGGGGGTTACTTGGTCCCTCCCGACGTTACTTGGGGAACGCTAGGACAGGATTTGGGTTAGTTAGTCGACCAACTACTACCCATTCCCCATATCGACGATACTTGACTTTACTTGGAACGGACTAATGATGGGGTTCCAAGGACTTATCTATGCAACAACAACTATGCTTGCCTGGAGTGGACTTATGATGGGACTCCACAAAATATTCATACCACGAATCAAATATAATAACTTGGAATAGACTTACGATGGAATTCCAAGGGGAAACTCACCCTATGAACAAAAGGGGAATTTAAATGAAAGTGTACCTTAGTAAGATGTGAATTGCACAAAAGAAAGAAAGTAAGTGAACATCTCAAGCGTTAACAGAATGTGTAAGTTAAGAAACTTAACTCCATGGATAGGTGGCAAGGCTTGGGAGTGGTGTGTGCTATGGTTACCCATATATGCATTGCGCAGATTCTTGATAGCTCCCTAGGTTATTCTACCTTAGTAGAGAGTGGGTTGCGACGACTTGACGTCGAGTCGGATTAGCTTTTAGGTTTGACACTTTTACTTCCCTTGTACTTGAGGAGATTATTTGACGGACCTATAGCTAGGCCGCCCTTCACTGCTTAGGTTTCCTTCTTTCTACAGCTTTACTACTGTTGTTGCCATTACTGTTACTCCTACTCTTTAAAGCTTCTACGTGTGCTGGCCTCTCCTAGGCATGCACCGCCTGTGCATGTTTGGTAGTGGTCAGGAGTTTATCTACTGAGCTCGTGGTTTGCTCAAACCTTTGTGGTCCCCCTCCCACAGGTTGTTGTAGGGACTGGTTGATATTGTTGAGCTTAGAGCTTAGTCAGCTACCGGGTTTTCAGGGATCGTTGCAGCAGGTTTCTCTTAGTACTTTTGTTGGCTCCCGAGGGTGGGATGTACCCTCACTTTTCTTTTCTGTTCTACACTTCAGTTGTAGCCGTTTGGCATTTGTTCTAGCTTCCGCTTTCTATTCATATTGTATAACGAATGTAATGAGAAATTGAACGAAGTGCATAGATACTACAAGTGTTGATCCCCTGCTTTTGTTTAAATTGTTTTCAAAAAAATGGTTTGAAAAATTCAGGGCGTAACATACAAATTGTATCTATGATGATTCGTGGCATTGAGCAGTGGAAGGTTTAACTGCATGTGATTTGCTATCGGAAAATGTTATGAGTTGTCGTGAGTTGGGTTGCATAGGTGGGGAGGTGTCGTAAATATAGATATGTTATCAATTAACTGAGTAGATAATTCATGTTTTCATAATCATTTATAACAATCGATTGTATCGTTAAAAAGAAATTTTCTGCAAGCAATTGTGTGTGTGTGAGAGAGAGAGTTCTAGTTTGAGAGTTCTGATTTGGGTCAAAAGGAGAGTTGCTCGGGAAGAGAATATTCGAGAGAAGTTCAGTTGTAGAGAGGATTTCATGAGGAAGATGAATAGTGGGTAGGAGGAGAAGAAAACCCAAGCTGTGGCAAGAACTTCTGATTTTAGTTTTGTCCATTTGAGGTACAATTTTCTAAATATAATGTACAGAATCATTGCAAATCATCGGTAATTTATGTGGTTAAATTTTGGGTCAAAACAAACTGTGTTTGATAGGTTAATTGATCAAGAAATCAAATCGGGAGAAACCCAAAATTTTGCAGAACCACAGTCGACCGGGGCCACGACTGGGCTGAGCACCGGGCTCTCCACCGATGCCACCAGTGGAGCCACCGGTGCATCAGTCGGTGGGCTTCTGGGTTTGGAAGTAAGCTTAAAACTTGGGATTTAGGCTCGGGTCTTGGTCTAGAGCCTCGGGTAACATTTTTGGTCAGTAGTTAGTATCTAAATCAGAGGATTAAAATTATGTTTGTATAAATTTAAAGTTAGAGAATCAATTAAAATAGTTGGTGAAAGAAGATTAAAAGAAGAATTAAGGAAGTTAAATCATAGATTATTCCATGATCAATATTCCGATGAAGTTATATTGGTCATTTTTCTAGGTGTTGAGGAGCCGTCGTCCTCGGCTCAGAAGAAGGGAAAACAAGCTCTTTAGGAGAATCTTTTGGTCAGGTGAGTACTTATACGATTTGTACAAGCTAAAGTAGTTACATACTTTTAATAGTAAATTGTGTGAGTTTTGGGAATTATTTGTGAAAGTGTGAATTCCTGCGAATCACGAACTTTTGAAAGAATAAATAAAAGAAGTGATTTAAAAAATGAATATGTGTTTTGAAGAGAAAATGGTTGAGGAAATGATCTAAATAAAAGAAAAGGATTTTGAGATGTATTCGAATGAAATATAAACTAAGATTTCAAAGGGTGATGTTTTGAGAAGATAAAGAAGAGTTTGTATAAATAATAAAATGATGTTGGAAGCGCTTTAATAGTCATGCTATAGATCAGATTGATCTATAGATCATATACACAGGTGGTGCAGCCAGGCTCATAGTTAAGTGGGTGTTATATTATATATGTTGTGTCCTTACCACTAGAACTGGTATAGTGGCCGCTAGTTCATTACTTGTACTTATTCGAGAATATCCCTGGGATATCAGATCTGACATGAACGGGTGGTCACCGGACTTTAATGACCCTTGACTATTTTTGTGCTGATAAGATGCAGTGTGGTGAGGTGAGGTGTATAGATCTTTTGAACTTTTGGGGTTATTTGAGATGGTGTTTTTATGAAATTTACTAAAGAATTTCAAAGAGATTTGTGTTGAGTAAAAGTGATCGGAAATGGGGGTTTTGATAAATAAAAAGAAGCTAAATTTCTATATGTGTTGGGTGAGTGATGGAGGTGTTTTTTAAAAGAGAATATGTGTTTTCAAGAAAAAGGTGGTCCTTAGCTATTTTGCTCCTTTACTTTATACTTATCTTATGAGTATTCACCAGCTTTGCCTAGCTGACCCTTTCCCTTCCCTTCCAGGTGATCGGCGATCAGATTTAGATAGTGTCCACCAGTCCATCGGCTGAGCAGGAGTAGTAAGAGTGGAGTTTCTGAGTAGTTTGTTTCAGGTAGCAGTTGTATCTGAGAGTTTTTATTTCTGTTGAGTCTATATCTTTTATTTGAGTCTATATTTTATCAGAGCAGGTTGTAAGAGCTCTGGTGTGGTGTGAGTTGTGGTATAGAGTTGGTTATATCATTAGAGTATATTTCTAGTTCAGTGGTTTATTTCTATTGTTAGTGAGTTGTGTTTATTTAGAGTATGTTGTCGCCATCTGTTATCCTTAAATAATTGGATTTACAGTTATCAGGGACGATGCATGACAGTTTTGGTATCAGAGCGTAGGTTGAGAGATTTTGTAGACTAGTGGAGTCAGTTGGATGGTGGTCAATAGGGTGTTGTTGAATCAGAGTCAGTGAGTAGAGTTTATCCTTGGTGTTTATCTTATAATTCTTGTATTAAGCAGAATATTTATGGAACATGGAAGTCAACAAGCGAGAGATTCCATTTTGTAGCTTCTGTTGATCAGAGGCCAGGAGGGCAGGAGGAGCCAGTGCATATGGAAGAAGTCAGAGCTGCAGAGCAAGTTCATGTCAATCCAATAAGGCAATTGCAGGAGGCCATGATCAGAATGGCCGAAAACCAAGCGCGATATTTTGGAGGATTACTGGTACCACCACCACCAGTTCAAAGCCAGTCCGTCGATATTAATACATCTTTGTTCAAGAGTTTCAAAGTGATGGATCCACTCACATTTACCGGAACCAAAGAAGAAGAAGATGCGGAAAATTGGATGATGAAGATAAGGCGGATTTTTAATATTATGGGGAATGCTGATGAAGATAAATTGCGATTAGTAGTATTCATGTTGTCAGAGGAGGTGTACCATTGGTGGATAGCAGCGGAAAGGGTGTTGACAACTGTACTAGCAGGAGAAGAGATAAGAGTAACTTGGAGGAATTTCGAGGAAGAGCTCAATGAGAAATATTTCTCGCAATTCTATCAAGGAGAGAAGAGAAGAGAATTTCTGATGTTAGAGCAGGGTTCGATGTCCGTGAAAGAGTATGTGGCTAAGTTCACAACCCTATCCCGTTTTGCACCGTTCATGGTCGCCACTGAGAAGGCGATGTGTGAAAATTTTCAAATGGGGTTAAATTTCCGTATCCAACCACATGTTGCACTACTCTAGGTGCAAGAGTTTAAGCAACTCGTCAGCAAGGATAAAATTTGCGAGCGTGATATTGAGCGAGCAGAAAATAGAAGAGAGCAAATCAAGAAGGCAAAGACTGGCAGTTAGATGCAGCAGAGGGAATATAGTAGGAAACCTACCCGTGAAGATAGTTATAGTACTCAGGTGAATAGGGAGCAGATCTATAGTGGGCAAAAGTGAAAAGCGCCAAGCCAACAGTCGCAGCAAAATGTTTCCGACAAGCGATTTCAAGGGCCTCAGTAGCTAGAGGTGTGATGCTTCAAATGTAACGAGATTGGCCATTACGCTAGAGATTGTTCGATGAAATCTACG
>NMUG010011437.1:0-10627 GCA_002855965.1 Monotropa hypopitys
AAAACCTACAAATTATGATGGAGACCTTAAGAGCTCAATGTTAGGTCCCACCCGTTATACAATCGACTGGGACTGACCCGTCATCTTCGCAACTTTTGCCACCTAACGTTGGGGCAACGTACGGTCCAGCGGCACCACAACCCGCCCCATTTCCACCAACGGTAAATCCGATCCTATCAGCGAGGAACTCCCTACAGCCCTCCACAGCCGTTACTCTGCCAGTTTTACCACAACATATTCAAGTTCCGCCCACCTTCCCGAATGTCCAGGATGATCTCGAGAGTCATTTAGACGAGATCCCTGCAAAACGAGAAGACGCGCCATTACTCCTTAAGGTCCAATAGTTGGAGGATGCTTTCAGATCCCTGAGGGCCTACGAATTACACTTCGACCAGTTTCGAAGACTTATGCTTTTACTCGGATATGATCTTGCCGGCAAAATTCAAGATCCCAGACTTTTCTAAATACAACGGTACCGGAGAGCCCATGACTCAACTCCGCCTCTACGCTGGGGCACTGTGTGGATATGCCAACCCGGAGGGGTTAATGATGCACCTTTTCCAGTACAGTTTGACCGGGGCTGCCGCACAATGGTTCGCCCGTCTCGATCTAAAGCGTTTCTGTTCCTGGATAGACCTTTCTCAAGAGTTTGTACGCCAGTATCGGCATAACGCTGAGATGGCAGTCGATCGCCTTTTCCTTATGCATATGAAGCAGGAACCAGAGGAGGCTTTCCGTAAATACGCCCTTAGGTGGAAAAATTACGCTTCCTAAGTCGACCCTCCGCTCACTAATACCGAGTATGTCCATTTGTTCATTCAGACGTGCAAATGGATGTATTACGAAAAGTTGTGCACATCCATAGGGAGATCTTTCAATGAGATCCTCCTGCAAGGGGAAATGATCGAAGACGATATCAAGACCGGAAAGATCATAGATCCTTATACTAGAATGGAGGATCTTCCAGCGTCGGCTGCTAAGAAACCTCTCACCAAGAAGGCCAAGGAACCTGAAGTTTCAGTCCTTATGCCAGCTCCGAAACCAAGTAATCCCTATTCTTTCCAGCCTGGGTATTCAAGTTACCCCCAGTAGCAACACCAACCAAACTATCAGCAGCAGAATGCGTATCAAGGCGCACCTCCGAATTTTCAAAATCAACAATTCCAAGGCCCTCCACCACAGGGTCAATTTCCTCGGAATGCTCCCTAGAATGCAGGGAGAAACAGAACCTTTACCCCCATCGGCATACCCATGGTGGAAGTATATCAATGCCTCCTGGCCTCTGGGCATCTGACACCCATACCAGCACGGCCGCTGCCCGATGTTATTTCACCCAACTTCCGAAGGGATTGGGTATGTGCCTATCACTCCAACCAAGTGGGACATGAAACAGAAAGGTGCCGAAGCCTGAGACACAAAGTCCAAGATCTTATCGATGCCAGAGCCATCAATCTGGAGGAAACTCATCCACCTCCCACCACCACCAATAATCCGCTCCCAAATCATCAGGGAGTAAACATGATATCTGACGATACCCCGCATGCAAACACGCCTCTACAGGATGACTCCACGCCACATTGCCAGACGCTGCCAAGCACTATCCGCCCCGATTATCCAGGGAGAAAGTTGAAAACTGGATAGCACGCTCAGCATATAAAGCCCGCATGTTTTGGTAAAACGTGGCAAAAGCAGCAAAAGCCTTTTTGTTGTTTTCTTATCAAAATAGAAGTCATGTATTTCTTTCTTGTAGAATTACATGTTTCTATATGCTAACGATCAATGAAGTTTTTGCGCGTTCAGTTTATTTATCTCTCTGCTAAATTAACAATGGCCTAAACTTTTGACTCAAACAATTTTTCGTTACAGGAATCCTAAAATTCGTCCATTTCAAATCAATGATCGAACGGTCTTAGCACATGAGGAACACGACTTCGACACCGAATTGGATTATGATCTGATGGGTATAGTAGTCGACGATGATGCTAGCGACGAAATTCCGAAAGAGATCCGAGATATGATCGACATCAAAATCATTTTAGAATTTCATTAACGGAACACACAACCTCTGACCAACAATCCACGACATTTCAACCACAATTCAAATTTATCCTTAAACATTGGGCAAAACGTGCCACGAATATCCTAGGTCATAGTCTCCCTAATCAAATCAACATTTAGGCATATCATTTTACCCTCCAGATTTCATATCCGCGAGCTCAAATCTCTAACCGCATAAAATACTTAACCACGACTTCCATTCTTTCCCTTCTTATTCTAACATCTCTCGGCACAATTGCACTAGCCTCAGTAATAGGAATTCACCATCTTAGTTACAAAGATTAAACTCAACTCCAACAAGAAAATTGATAACTCCCTCTTGATATCCATCTCAACTAAGACCTCTTTTGCTTAGCCAAAGGACCACCATCCCGCTGAGTCTAGCTAATACAGTGATAAACACCCAAATGACTTGACACCCATTTTCCAATACTCTTGAAGTTTGTCCTTCCCGACTTAACAACGGCCAACCTCACTTGCCACTACTTTTCTAATCGGAATTCACTAGAATTTCCCTCAGTCAATAGTTCCTCTTATCACTATTTCAACCCCACTATAGTCATCAATCCTTTCCTTTAATTTCTTAAGATCATTCTCATCCTTTCCTTAGTGACTCAAATCTTATGTCACTTAGCTGAACCATACAACCATATTACTTGACCGAAAAGGTCTTGATAATCTTCTAATATCAATCTGCCAACCCAAGAATTTGTCTTGGTAGACACATATCAACCTCTTATGTACCACTTCCTACTCTGGTTTACGCCAAATACTTCTCACTAAGGATAGGCCAGCTCAAAATATCGTTCGACACTACCAGAAATTTCACCTGCAGTATACTACAACAACCTCTTCCCTCTCTATTTCTAACAATCCAATACTCAAATGCTACTCATACTCTTTCCCCAAATCGATAATACCCTAAGGTTTTCATCAAGGTCACAATCCCCACGAATATAAACTATCCATAGGGACTCTACTCAACCCAACTCTCTCACCACCCATACATCCTCAAGATCCCACTCTCATTTATTTTTTTTTCATTGAAACATAGGTGACAAAACCATTGATACTGTACCAAAATTTTCTTGCTTGCCATAACTTTTAACTTCCACGCTCTCCCCTACTCACAATAAGGTTTCTTTTCGAAGTATACTATTACCACCCAAGACCAGGCCTAAAGTAACACTGAATCCCAACGTTTTATAACTTTCGTTAACATCTCGATAATAACATACGCTACGCATAACACAAGCCACACTTCCGGTTATCCTCATTTTTAAGCTCGACCAAAAGAAACACACACAGATTCATCTTAGATTTATTTCCCTCTCTATATCTTTGGCAATCCACAATCCCCATTTCCACCCATTATTTCCATCACAGGTCACACATATGCATTCAACTATATGTCCCAAAAGTGTAAAGTCACAGTACATTTATTACTCTTTCATCCATACCGAAACAATTTGACTCTAAGGCTTAATAAAATTTTTGTAAGTCACCTTAACAAATTTCTGCACTCACAGTTAAATCTCTACCACTTGTCCAACTATGGACTTAACATTAGCACACTTGTACTACCATTCTACACCATTTCCGATCCACCAGTCACTAGGTTGCTTAACATGACACGCATATTTTCAGGCAACCATCAAATTATCATAATAGTGAGTGCATAACAATGTGATTTATTATCAAGTACAAATTGCTGAAAAACAGTAAATATATACCTTTTGCACTTTTGCTTGCACCCACTCGTCACAACTCTGCAATTGATACTGGAAGCCAACTCTGTTGCTGTGAATATTGACTGCTCGGCATCCATATTAGTTGCACTCGAACATTTGAACCATTGTTTCTTCTAAGCACATGCTCTCCCCCATAACATAGAGCTCCACAACCGAGACATCCCTCAAGAACCATTGAATCTCTTTCACCCAATTGTCTACTAATACCCAACTCTTTCTTTTCTCCCATCCATATTATAATTCTCATATACCCATACTCCTCCTTCGATTGTCACCTGACGCTTTTGGACACCAAATTCTTATATGCCCTTCATCACCACAATAGGATACACCACTTTATTGATTTTGAGAACACAATCCTTAACCCAAAGATTCACTGAACACATCTAGAACAATGATACATTACCCACTGATCGTTAGTCATTACCCAAAACGTTTATAACTCAACTCTCATACACTTCACACTACTACAACCCGATATGATCGATTCCAAAATTCCAAACTTGCTTATCTCAGGACCACTGTGTCATTCCTCCAATTCCACAATTTCCTCTTAGCCCTTCATTTCACAATCACCAAGTATACTAAATTTCACTCTATAAAAGAAACCAATGAACTGCCCCCTCTCGACATCGAACCATTCTGAATTTTCCAACTCTTTTTCTCCTTGGATCCACTAACTCTAGCATATTTGGATCAAACCCCAATTCTTACCTCAAAATTTTCTATTCCCATTTTCATTTGCCTCAGTGTACAAATACTCCATCTAGCACGAGTCTATAACTCTCTGAGAAGAACCATCACTAAAACTCTTAACCAATATTTTCCCAAGATATCACCTTAGACACAGTTGATATTACCTCTGTTAAATATGTCGATCCCGACCTCAATTATCATTTCACAATTAAAATATCTCACTCCCAAACATAAAATGTTACTCTCACCTCTTTACTCCTCAGTTTATCTCCAAAACATCACCAATTCATTCAATAACTATTCTCAATCCATCGCTTCACTAGGCACTACTACTCGCCCAATTTCTTTGAAATCAAACTTTAAAATTTTAAAGTTAAACCAACCTGTCTTTCTGTCAATTGCCTACATCACCCAGTCCTCCTTCCTTAGAGTTCCTTACTGAAATTGAGCAATTCTGATCTTCTTTAATTTATTGATTCCCTGCACTGTCCGATTATTGCACATTCTTCATTTCCTGCCACACACTTAGACAAGAAACATGGTGGAAACAAGTGTTAGATATAAAACGCACGCGTTAGTCAACACACCTCAATGACTCAAAGTGTGACTCGACATCCTATGGTCCACTACTCAGCCACCCTAACCTTAGCATTTTGTTGTACTATGCTTTTCCACTTAACTTTCCAAGACTTCCCATTGGAAGAGAATGTTGATCAAGCATTCTTCCAATCGGATTTCAAGTCAAGTCCCATGGGTGTCAAAGACACACATAATAGTCACAAAATACTAATATCCAATCTCCCAACACTTACCTCAAACTCACACCTCAAGCACAATTTTCATTACATCACGCGGTCTCCTAACTCGGACCTACCAACCTAAGCTCTGATACCAAGTTGTAACATCCCAAACTCCAAAAAATACACAAAAATTAAAATTTTTGTAAACTTCTTTGTTGAATAAGAACCTCAAATAATTATTTGCCAACATTAAATAAAAAGGGACAAACGGAACTTCAAACATAATCTCAACAAGTGCTACAATTACTCAAAATCCTCCAAGGAAAGAATAACAATGGTAACAGCTAAGCTACCACAAAAATCCTAATACAAGACTATAGAAATAAAAGACAACAAGAGTCTACCAACAGTGCTAAAATCAGCCACAAGCACCAAGACACCAAGACTTCTTCACTGGATGACACTAGCTCGTCAACTTCCATCAAGCATCTATAACTCCAGCCTTGTAGTGGACCGCTAACCCTGAACCTATTTTCAAGCCAAAGACAAGGAAACAGAGTGTGAATATAATATCTTTAACTTACAGAACACAAGTAATATTAGTAACAGTAAATCATGAATTATGAGCAGTTTGACTTCCATTCCACAATGCATCTCATGCATGATACCTTATATAATGGCCAAGGCCCTTTTTCAAAAGATTTGAGCATCCCATGCCCTGAAAATAGCTACTACTATAGGTAGTAGTTCGTACGCCCCGCGCACTAAAGTTTGGGGTACGTCCCACGCACCCGTTGGACTTACATTGGTTGCCAACAATCACCACTCATCCCAGGGAGGCATGCATAATATATTTATAAGTGCCTATTATGCTTTCCATCTCAACTCATGCATATATGTGTATGCATATCACCACTTCATGCCATCATTCTCATCATGCATTCATGTTCATGCATATCAATCAACTCATGCATTATGTCCATGCATATAAATCTCAAAAAAAAAACAATAACAGTTTAGCTTCTCATGCACAAGTAACAATTAACTAAAACAATCCTGTGAATGTACCATTAAGGATACCATATTCTTACACTCACCAGAGCCGTTGATCAAACCTTTATCATTGCCTGGTTCAAACACTTTCCTTGTCCTTGAGTAAGGCCTCAATGCCTTCCTCAACCTCCCTGTCAAAACAATTACAAATTTCAGTCCACATGAATTATAGTTTTGACAATAAAATAATAAAGTATTAAATTGAATCAACTGAATCGATAACCATCTTTAAACAATGATTAGAGTCTTTAATTGGACCCTCCATGCCCTCTCAAAACATTTTAAAACTTTTCTTTAAATTTTTCAGTATTTAATGAACCACGACCGGTCTCCCCAAATCCGCGACCGGTCGGGACCCTACTGAAAATGCCACGACCAGTCGGCGAAAATGCCGTGACCGGTCGACAACTCTCTGACCTGCCACGACCGGTCAACGAAAATGTCGCGACTGGTCGACGCTCTGCAGAAACGAATTTTCAGAAACTTTTGACGGACCACTTCGTCTTCAACCTCCCTAAACTCAATCTATCACCTCAAAAACTCAAAAATCAAGTGTACCAAAATGATTCTAACATGAGTAGGCTATACATATTCAATTGGTGGCTTAGAACACCCTCAAATCTTAAGGATTCAACCCCAAAAACTAGGATTCTCCCCAAAACGAGTTTAATGCATAAACTTCGATCTAGACCGAATGTGTAGTGGCATGGACATACAAACTACCTCATTGGATTCATACTAACCTTAGGAATATGATTGGAGAAGACTCATTCTTTGGATTCCTCCTTCAAGAGCTCCAAATCTTCAATTTCCTCTTCCCCCTTTGGCCTTCCCTTCTTCCCTCTCTAACTCCTTCTTCGTTACACTTGTGTAATGAGGGAGAGGCTCCCCAAAACCCCCTAAGACCAGATTTTTATTGCAAAAGACCTATTTGCCCCTCCATTTAAATGATTATACCCCTTATGTGCCATCCTCCCCTCCTTACACTCTAATTTTGTGTAATAGAGCATTTATATAAATGTATATTTATATAAAAATATCTAAATACCCCCTTTAAGACCTCCTTAATTTCCACTCTACATTCTAACATTTTTTAGAATTTTTATTGAAATATTCTATAGTATGGAACGGGTATTACAATCGAGTCCAAGGTAAATCCTTCAAATGAATTTACGAGGGAGGATCCAAAATTCAAGTTCTCATGAACATTCCCGCAATCCCGACTTGCCTTAAATGGTAAAGATGCCATGATTTCAAGGTAGTCAATAGGAAGGTATAACAAACCAAATTCCTAAACTCAAGCCATAACAAACAACAAACATGCCTATGATGACGGATATGATAGGATAACATGAACGACCACTCAAAGATGTCAAACCAAGGAGATGAGCTCATCAAAAGGGAGAGAACACCATGCTCCCACTAGACTCGCCACACATGATTATTTAGCAAGAAGGAATTTTCAAAGGAAGAGAAAGGGCAAAGACCTTGCCACTAGAAGATCACAAGGGAACCCCTCGCACTTTAAACAATTTCCTTTTAGCCCAAAATTAGATCGTCGAGAATTAATTACCTATGCCAATACATTACGCATATGGACAGAGAATTACTATTATGTAGTCTAAAACCAAGATGGAATGGAGATTCAGTAGCTGCCAATGCTACAGACCAACGAGACAAACCACAACACTGAAAGGGATAACTATAAAGATGTAATCAACATGGCAAACCACTTGACCCGACCACACTTCTAATTCTCAAACCTCATACACAATCCACACATCACTCTGCGTACTCACAGATAGAAATATGAACAATTGTACAACTCCAAAACTAATTGCACACATGACATTTTTTACTAACAAACTCTGAATTGACTCTAATTCTCACCTAACCAAACCCGTACACATCCATCCGAGTGTGGTAACAGAATAACTCCTGGAAGTTTATTTTGAGATGCGCTGGCCAGTTGCCTTCTCAAATTAATCTTTCCTAGTCATTCTTATACTATACGACACGGACTACACACACATCCGATCATGCCAAACATCACTATATAACTAAGTTGATGCAGTCGACCCAAAGAGACACACACTCTACCCAAAGCTCTCAACACATCTGTACAATACAAAAAATATTTCACTTCACCAATCAATCTATAATACCAACACTCACCAACCCACAGTCCGACAACATCACCTACTCTCGTAAACAAGACACCAATAACCCTCTCCCTAATCAGAGGTGTTCAAATATTCAAGGGATAAGATGAAGGGAGAGATGACAGTAATTATGACAGGCAAAAACATTGCGGGAATGGAATGAACATCTGAGATCAATGTGTATAAACGAGACAAGAACATGATTGTAAGATGGGAAAACCTATAGGATTCTACCATCTTCTTCCACAAAAGACTAGCAAGAACATAAAAGAGTAGATAGAACACATCACGTAAGACAAAGACCACACTATAGTCCATCCAGATGCCATAAGTTCTGGTACTTCCACTAATCGTCAACAAGGATAAGAATGACATCAAGATCTTGGGAAGAACAAGTCAGGAATCTTTCAATCAAGGGCTTCTCCCATTATTGTCAATTAATGCCAATGCGACACGAGAAAATTAAGAATGTGACAACAGAGATAATGAGTAGTCAACTCATATATCGCCAAAGAATCAGGTATCCTAGCATTAATTAGGATAAGGTGTGAACGCATACCCTCAACATCCCGAACAAAGGTGGACATAAGTTGTCCTTACTTCACACAATCTTACAGAAATGGAAGAGAATAGAGAGAATTGTAAGATGGTTTCCACGTACTACTTCAAGACACCTATGGATAGAACAAGATAAGCATACTAAGAATAGCATGCAACCAATAACATTCCAAGACCATCGAATTCAAGAATAGAGATAAAGGAACCAACTACGAGACGAAACATAATCCCATAGCCATATACCAAGAGTAAGGAGTTGCCATAAACTCCCAATTTCAATCACGGCCTCAAGTTCAAGGATTAAACTACAACTCTTCCTCAAACATCCTTTCAAAATACTTGAATGCACACCAATATACCAATTTCAGACACTCTTCATCCAAACACTTCAACTTTCAAACTAAATGACTAAACCTCAGCCACTAAACACAATAAAACCTCAAAGGGCATCCACACTGGACTAATGATCTCAATCACCACTCACATCTAGTGGATTGGGCTGGGAGAATGCTCGTCGCCAATGAGACGAGCCAGTTCATCCAAGGACTCTAGGGGTTTCTTGTCGAAGTCCAGCATCTGGCACTTGTTGGAGGAGGTGTCCTATAAATCCTTCGAGGTTTGAAGGATTTGCACATAGAGGTACTGAAAAACGGGAGCATGGAATGTCCCAACCACTGATATTTTCGGAGGAGGAGTGTTGGTCTCAGGATTGATCAGATCAAGTGCAAACTTGGCCTTGCTTACGCTCTGGGGATTGTGCGGCAGGAATGGTTTCCTGGATCACCAAATGCTGGGCTTCAAATGACCTCTTTTTGATGAAAGAATGGTAGACCTAGATGTACCTTAGAAGAATCATGGCATCTCGAGACTTCAGACCAACCTTGTACAATGCTTTATTTTGTTCCTCTGAAGTGTCCTTCTTCCACCGTCCTATGAACCTAGGATCTGCAAAGAAGAATTAAAAGGGTTAGTTATCAGATTAACAAACTACAAAGGAAAGCCAAGATGGAAGTATCTTGTTGCGCTCCAAAAATTTCCAGTCTTCCCCAGAGGGAGATCATACTCTATCTTTTCTTGACTTTGATGCGATGGTTTTTTGAAATAAAAAAGACAGTTGTATTTTATTTTTTAAATGTCAGATTAATAATAATTTGCAATTGCCGAAATAATATGTATTTTATTATTAATCTGTTTTAGAGTCGTCAGGGTTCAAAGATTTACTGTTACGAGTAGGGAATATGTTAAGCATCCTACATCACCTTTGCGGTACTTCATTTTCAAATCAACTTTTTATTAACTAAATTCAAAGAATTCTCGATCAAGAAAAAATAAAATGTAAAATGTAAATATTAAGAAGGGATAAATTGAATTTAGAATTTTTGAATTGGAAATAATAAAATTTAAAATTGTAATTAAATGACTTAATTTTGAATTTTAATTGAATGAATTGATTTTTAAATAAAATGAACTAATTTTTAAATTTTAAATGCTTTTGTGATTTTTGTATTAAATAGATTGATTTTTAAATTTTATTTAAATGAATTGATTTTTAGTTGTTTTTATATTTAAAGTAACAGCTTATTGATTATTTTTTTATGTTTGACATTCT
>NMUG010011438.1:0-10630 GCA_002855965.1 Monotropa hypopitys
CTGCAAAAAGAATTTTCTCTCATTTCAGAAAAATAATTTACCTACATTGCATACGTGCGATTTTCATACATCATTTGTATCATTACCTGTTTTGGGTGGAAGTCATGACTGTCCAAAATAAATGCTACCCAATCAACCTATCGGGGACCCCGATAGTAAGCTGACGTGACCCTAAAAAGTCTGTAGTGGAAATGAGACACTCCAACCAAATCACCGACTCTACGATGGTTTCCCTAACAGGGCCGGAGGTCTGAAGATTTGGGAGCCATTAAACCTTATCAGCCAACATAGCTTCATACTGTATATAGATTGCCAAGAAAAAGAGTCAGCCAAAAACTCTATTTACTGTTTTAGGGCAAACATTTATATTCCGAGGGGAATCCTTATATTCATATCTGTTTAATATCCAAAATTTTCAAAATGCATTAGCGTCTTTAGAGATATTGGTCGAGATTAGACTATGGACTTGTCATTTTTCAACAAAATCTCCTAGTGAATTTACAAATCCGAGAACATCCTCCAGGCTCCATGTCCGATCTCAAATTCTAAATTTAAAAGGAAGTCCGTACGTCTCCGATCATCCCAAAGACTTTCTCTTTACGCATATATCTGCTAGATATCATAAATCGTCAGCGTCTCT
Organism: Monotropa hypopitys; assembly: GCA_002855965.1. NCBI lineage: Eukaryota > Viridiplantae > Streptophyta > Magnoliopsida > Ericales > Ericaceae > Monotropa > Monotropa hypopitys. The sequence goes on from NMUG010011438.1 coordinate 641, forward strand.
AGGGGTATTGGTCAAAAATAGATTACAGACTTGTCATTTCAAAACCTCCTGAGAATTTACAAATCCAAGACTATCCTCTAGACTCCATGTCCGAGGCACGTCTTGAATTTTAAATCTCCAAGGAAGTCCGTACATCTCCAATACCCCCAAAGACATTCTCCTTGTATACTGATCTGAGCTTAGTGTTGCCATACATGTACAGACATGGCTCATCCAGATCATAAAGACAGGAGAATCACACGATCCCTTGCCAGAACAATGGCCGAGGAAACACTCAATCAAACTCCCTGGGAACTAGAGATAGTGTCCAGGGAGGAGCATCTTATCATCCGCCAGTCAATCGAAAATCTGCAGGCCCTAGTGGAAACTCTGATGGCTTGACTTCAGAATCCACCTACTATCCAGCCAACTAGGGTCGACCTGCCATCTTCGCATCCGCTGCCACCCAACATTGGAGCAGCATACGGTCAAGCGGTGTCGCAGCCCGCTCCACCAATGCCAGTTGCAAATCCAATCTTGCCAATGGAGAACTCTCTACAGCCCCTATAGCCGTTACTCTGCCGGTCCAGCCGCAGCATATTCCGGTTCTCCCTACTTTCCGGTATGCCCAGGACGATTTAGAAAGTCATGCACCTCTGACTCTGAAGGTTCAAAAACTGGAGGACGCACTCAAAGCCCTCCAAGGGCCAAATACTTATACTTCGACCAGCTTTGAAGATCTCTGCTTTTATCCGGATATAATCTTGCCACCCAAATTCAAGATCCCGGATTTCTCTAAATACAATGGTACCCGGGAACCCATGACACATCTGCGCCTCTACGCTGAGCGATGTGCGGTTACCCCGACCCAGAAAGATTAATGATGCATCTATTTCAACACAGTTTGACCGGGGCAGACGCATAATGGTTCGCCCGCCTGGATCTGAAACGCTTTCGTTCCTGGACAAACCTCTCTCAAGAGTTTGTACGCTAGTATCGGCACAATGCAGAGATGGCTGTCGACCATCTCTTTCTTATCTGTATGAAGCGAGAGCCATAGGAGACTTTCCGTAGATATGCCCTCCGGTGGAAGAACCATGCATCTCAAGTCGACCCTCCTCTAGCCGAATCCGAGTATGTTCAGTTGTTCGTACAGACGTGCGAAGGGATGTACTATGAAAAATTTTGCACCTCCATCGGGAGATCTTTCAACGAGATCATCCTACAGGGGGAGATGATCGAGGACGGTGTCAAGACCGGCAAAATCCTCGATCCATATGCCAAGTTGGAGGATATTTCAGCATCATATGCCAAGAAGCCTCTGGGAAAAAGGCCAAAGAACCTGAAATTTTAGCAGTCACGTCGGGCCCGAGACCCAGTAATCAATTCTCTTTTCAACTAGGGTACACAAGTTACCCCCAACAACAACAACAACCCTACTATCCGCCACATGGTGCATATCAGAACCAGCCACAGAGCATGTATCAAAACCCGCCGAACCCATATCAAAATCAAAACATTCAAAATTCAACACCTCAGGGTCCATTTCCTACAAATGCTCTGTCATATCCACAAAAAAATCCAAATAACTGGAATTTTACTCTATTGTCCGTAACAATGTCAGAAGTACTCCAGCGTCTCATGGCCTCGGGGCATCTAAACCTCGTTCCTTTTCGACCACAACCTAATCCTCCTGTTCCCCATCATCGAACAGATCTCCAATTCTTGTACCATTCTGGCCAAACCGGTCATGATACAGAAAATTGTTGGACGTTGAAATACAAGGTCCAAGACCTTATCGACTCTGGAACGATAAATTTAAAGGATGCTAAGCTGTCTCCCAATGTCACCACCAATCCACTCCCGAACCACTAGGAAAGGAAAGGATCTTTGAAGAATTCCCGCTCTTTGTCATATCTCGACGGAAAGAAAATAATTCTATCAAAGGAAGACGCAAATGTCTGGCAAACTGCAAACCGCCACAATCGACTCTCTGTCATGAAATCAAAATCTACAGAGTATCATCCACCACGCTCATCCAGGGGACAAGATTCAAAATTAGACGGCCTACCCGATCCATCAAGCCTGCGTCTCACGGTAAACCATGGCAAATTATGCATATGTTTATTTTATGTTTCATTTTCTAGTACGGAATGTTGATAAATTTTATTCTTGTACAATATATGTTCTTTTATCTTGTTACATCTATATGTCAAGAAAAGTTTTATATATTCTGTTCATTTATCTTCTCTGCTAAGATAACATGCAAACAACAAATCAAAAAAAATTCAAAAAAAAAAACCGAACGTTCATCCTTTCACGTTGGAAACGGTCGAACAAACTTTAGCACTTCGAGAGTAAGACCTCAAGGACAAATCGGATTAGGATCTGATCAAAAGCCAATAAAAAATGCGATGACAGATAATCAGAATGCGCCAAGCCCAAATCCTACAGAGATTCGTCTCATCTATATCCACGAGTCTTTAGAATGGCTATCGGACATCTACACAGATTTCTACTAGGGCAATCCCGTATTCCCTAGTCTATGGCTACAAAACCACTTTTAAGTCTAGAAAAATGAATCACGTCACTCTAGGACAGGATAGAGAATCTAAATGGGAAAAGATCAGCAACAATCTCTAACTATCAATACTATCAACAGAGCATCTCCGAAAGCTTCGACAAACATATATGGTTAAGAGTCTCTCAGCAAGGCGACCTGGTCTTGGAGCGAATTCTTCCCATTCAAAATAAAGCAAAAGGCAAGTTCTCCCAATTATCAAGGGCCCTTCATCGTGGCCAAGGTGCTATCAGGCGGAACCATCATCCTAGCAGAAATGGATGGACACGAGTTCCCTCTCTCTCTAAATCCTGATATACTAAAGCTCTACTATGTCCGATAAGTAGCGTCTGTTTTCAAAATTCAATGATTAAATTCTGACTTTGATGAAGACATCATCTTCTTAACGATTGATCCGGTGAAATTTGAGTGTAGTAGCATTTCCACTCTCTCTTTCGAGAGTTTAATAACAAATTCCCTTTTCTCCTCTTATCTGATAAGAGCGATGCAAAAAAAACTATTATCATCATGTTTATATGATAATCAAAAACAAATCGTTGCCCTCTCCACACAAACAAAAATGGGGTACTACAAAAGATCTTTACCTACTTATTTCTAAATTCTTCAGCCTCTCCTCATAATAGAAGTGCTCATGCTCACTCAAAGTCATCGGACATTGGTCAAGAATTTTATGCCTTGTCGAAGTCAAAATCAGAATCATTTTAAAAAAAATCATCCGACATAGTTAAAACCTAAGAAGGAAAGCTATGACACCCGAAAGGGAATCATGGCAAAACAAAGAGGATACAAATCATATGTAGTTAAAACCCGAAAGTGGACTACAACAAAAATGGATCAATTCAGTATGGTTAAAACCCGAAAGGGGATCGTAGAAAAATCAGAACAAAACCAAAGGCATCCAACATAACTATCAACCCAAAAGGGAGTTACGGTAAAAACGGATAAAGAAAAAGGCAACAAAACACACACACACATAACCACTCTCCGGAGTCAGTCAAAACTATAGATCATGTCTAAATAGCGGTGAAGTCAGAACAGATGTCCACGTGAAAATCGGCCTTCCGAGGAATCAGTTTCCCTGAAGATCTAGTTCGATTTGGTCCAGTGGTCTGTCGCTTCATGTGCTAAAGATTACAAAGTCATTCATACAGAAAGGATGAATCTAGGTTTCCGCCTTCGATCGAATGACGAGGCCCTGATCACAAAATCATTTTTGATTGATTAACATAAATTGTGTATTAATCTCTTTTAGCATAGAATCATAAATGCTTCTGAATATATGTGCTTATTTGATATGAATTGAAAATAGTAGAACTATATTCATACACACAAAAAATTACACTAACATTCTATACAAAAAAGAAACATAGAATGTAGAATGCTAACTACTGTAGGTCTCTCCGAGAGATAGCTTCCAGCAAGCCCAACAAAGCCTGACAAACCTCTCTGTATCAAACAATCATCAATCTATCAAACCTACCAGTCTCAGTGCCTGGTCGATCTATATCCATCAAGCCCAGCAAGGCATGGCAAACCACTCTGTATCAAACAATCATCACGGCATCAGTCTCATTGCCTGATCGATCTACATCCAGAAAATAGCAGGCCACCCGCAATGGTATATGCAACTGAAGCATAGCAGAATACCTCTCCCTCCGAACAAATAATCCAATGAGGCAGAAGCTAGACTACAAGCCATCAATCTCCGGAAAGTAAATACCCCTCTCTCTGGACAAACTCCTTGAGCATACGAGTCAACTTATGAAACCCAAAGTAGAAGATGCGCGGTGCCGGGATTCATTGTCTAATCAAAATAAGCAGATCGTCTAGGGCAATGCACATAGTTAAGAGACTAGCAACCCCATCAAACAGCTACTCAAACAATGAATGCTTCACAGGAGTAAGAGAAACATGTCAATCTCTAGTTTCAGACTAGAATGATTTCTTCAAAAAATCATCAAATTCAAAACTCAATAACACCTTTCTACGGTTACTGGGTCAAATTACAAATCCAAAAATTTTCAGTGATACCTTTCTACGGTTACTGATTTCAAAATTCAAAATTAGAGTAATATCTTCCTACGATTACTGTTTCAAAATTCAAAACCAACTTTTCAAAAATTCAATTTCAAATAAAAGTACATGAATACCTTCCTATGAGCATTCCCCACTGAAGATGCTTCTGCCAATGGTCTAGGAAATTCAGTGCTCCTGTGGCCCACTTGCCCGCAATTATAACACGTAATAGTTCCTTCAAAGCAATCCTTAGCCAAATGCCCTCTTCTGTTGCACCGATAGCAAATAACTCCTGGAAATTGGGATCCCGCAGATCCTCTGCCTTAAAAATTCTATGACTGCTGCTGCTGCTGGACGAAAGATCCTCGTCGAGGTCCATTGAAACTTTGTCCTCTACCAGAAAATGACTGGGAAGGCTGCGAAGATCCTCTGAAGGTCTGAGCATTCTGACCTCCATATGATCGACTGTGGATCCTCTCTGAAAAGTACCATTTGTATAAGCCTTTTTGAATTGCTCTCTGCGACCATCAGCTTTCTCGATGTCTTTTTCACACATCTTGGCTTTACTCACTAACTGCTTGAACTCTAGTACTTCCAATAATGCTACCTGCGACTGAATACGGGAATTCAATCTCATTTGCAACTTCTCGCACACGGCTCTCTCCGTAGATACCATGAGTGGCGCAAAACGAGACAGAGCTGTAAATTTTGATACATACTCCTCCACCGATAGAGTTCCATGTTCTAGCAACATGAATTCTCTCCTCTTTTCCCATTGAATATTTCTCATTAAATGCTTCTTCGAACTGGTCCCACCGGATAGTCACCTCTGCCACAGCTGGCACTATAGTCAAAACTCTTTCTGTAGCTTCCCACCAATTTTGAGCTTCATCAGTTAGCATAAATGTTGCCAAGCGCAACTTATCATTGTCAGCAACCTCCATGATAGCAAATATTTTCCTGATCTTCTTCAACCAATTTTCTGCATCCTCTTCTCCTTTCGCACCAGAAAAGCTAGGCGGATCCATAGGTTTGAAATTCTTGAATAGCGAGGTATTGATATCCACATGTGGCCTTGGCATAGGAACTTGAGGCACAGACTGTCTCTCAAAGACCTAGCCTGATTTTGAGCCATTTGTAACATCACCTCTTGCATTCTTCCAGAACATTTTGCCTTTCCTCTCTGTGGCCAACAGAGGCCGAAAATGCATCATCGCCAATATGCTGATTTCCCCTTGCCATGATTCTGTTTACAATAAAAAACAACACTTCAAAATTTTAAATCAAATACTTACGTCCTAATCTCTTGATGACACCCTATTATCCACCTTTTAACTGACTCAACAGTCTACAGAACCTCTAAAACCTAGGCTCTGATACCAAAAACATTGTCACGACCCAACCCGACAATTATCATGGTAATTACCGGATTAGTGACGTGGCAATATCATAGTGACAGATTTCAACTAAACACATCTACAAATAAAGATCTGCTAAAGGAAAACTGAAACTACTGACATCATCACTGAGTACAAAAGATAGTCTAACTAGGCTTAACAAACTTGGTATAACAAGACTTGGGCCTGAAATAACTGAAATAATTGAACAACATCACGGAAGCGTACTACATACTACAGAAAATGAACTGAAATGACAACATCTACTAAACAAAGTAAATAGAACCTTTGTCAACACTCCTGCAGCCTGAAAGGTGGATCACTCTAACTGCGGTCACCTAAAATCATGTAAAAACACGTCAGCACGACGGCGTGATGAATATATATAAGAACGAAATAAATAAGAAATAAAGTATGTGACAAAATCCTTTTACTTCAAACATTTTCCTTTCCTTTCCAAAATTCTCTTTTCAAGAAATAAAATTCTTTCTTTTCATCACAAAATCTTTATAAGAATGTATCATTTCTCTTTATTTCTAAAAGTGTAAGTAAACAACTTTTCCAATATTTCCTTCTCAAATTCATTTGTATTGGATCCAATTTTGATCCATATCTATCATAAGATCAAAGTAAAGATCTTTTCACAATTTCCTTTCCTTGCCTTCCATTTATATATACACTAGCGTATTGCCCATGCCGATGGCACTCAACAATCCGAAAGCGCAACACAATACATAAAGATACGATGAAACTTCGAGCATTAGTAGTGTCTTCGTTATTGATTCGTGTCTTCGGTACATTGGAGTTCCTTCGGCACTCATTATGAGTGACAGGCACTCGATCTGAGTTTTCAATATACCTTGTGTCGATGGCACGGGGCGACAGAATAGAAAACGCAACACAATACCTAAAGGTACGATGAAACTTCGGGTGTTAATAGTGTCGAAGGCACTAATTTGTGCCTTCGGTACTTTAGAGTGCCTTCGGCACTGATGAGTGACAACACTTGATCTGCGTTTTTGGTATAACCCATATTAGTGACACGTGGTGACAGAATAGAAAGCGAAACACAATACGTAAAGTTACAATGGATTTGTTAGTCATAACGAAATTTCGGGTGTTAGCAATGCCTTTGGCACTGATTCATGCCTTCGACACTGATGAGTGATGACACGCGATCCGTATTTTCGGTATTTGAACGTTCCTTTCGGTATTTCGTAATGTGCCTAACACACTGTTAACAAAATCGAGACTACAACATGTTAAACAAAGTATTTAACTAATTGAGTAAAAAATGCAATGTATCCAAGGCACGATACAACTAAGAGTGAACCAAAAGTTTTTTATACTCTTTTTTAAGGAGTTAGTTTCTCATAAACACATAACTTAAGATTAACAATCACTATTCGGCTTCAGGCACCTTGGATAGTAGTGAGAAACTGGAGGTGATCCGCCAAGAAATCAAAAAATTAAAAGGCTTGGCTGAAGGCTTGAAAGAAGGGTTTAGGAACACAATAGCAGGGGAATGATATGATATTATTGATGTAGGAATGGAAATCCTGTGATCCAATGCTCATTGACCATTTTTCGTGGTAATGTTGTTATTCAAAGACTGCTTGTTTACTCAAGTGAAATGACATTCTGTGTATCTCAGATCCTCAAGCTCTGAATGGGTGATGCAATTGTTAAAATCACCCATGTAGAATCCCCAAATGGGTCCCCACCGACTTTATGAGTGGGAGATTAGTATGAAGAGAGCATTTGGATTGTTGAATGTGATGCCAAAGATTAGTTCTCTCTAATGAGTATTGCATCCATAAACAAATGAAGCAACAAATTAATATTCACACTTCTGAATATCACAATGGATGTGCTGATCAGACTGGTCATAACTTGAACGGACCATGTTTGCCACCCAAATTCTCCCTACGGGAGACTCCACATAGTTATGGGTAAAATACGAAGTGGAAAAAGACCCAATTACCTTATTGGACCTAGGTTCTTTCACTTTATGTTCAAGAAAACCTATTATAGATAAGAGATTTGCTTGAGGGGGTCATTAAGCCCGTGAATGTTCCAGAAACTTAGATTCAAGTAAGAGCTAGCCATTAACAAAGCAACCCAAACCTATTACATTGTTTTTCACAATTTTTTAGACTTTTTTACTGTGAACACGTACTTGCTCCAACCAATACAATCTGCATCCGCAACTGAGCATAATATCATCACCCATATCACAATCTAACATCAATAGCCAAAACATTAACCTATTGATTAGTGTAATATAATTGCATCTTTTAGCAAAATATATGTTCTTTAAACATCGTATTCACCAAATACAAACCAATTTAACACTGTATACACCATTTCTTAAACCAACCCAAGTACAAAAAGCTTACAAAGTCAGATAAACATAATGCAAATTAGATCAATTGAGAAGTCTAGAAAACAACCCCCAAACCTGCAAACCATAAGCCTATAACACAAACTTTAGTCCACCAATTTTAGAACTGTATTCGCAGAAATAAGCAAAATCCAGGTCCAGTAAGTTTCGAATTCATAAAATCCAGTACAAATCAGAGAAACTGATGCACTTCAAACAAAATCAACTTGACTAAGATCGAAAAATATACAGGTACTGTATTTTTTTACAAAATAAGGTCTTAATCATATAACTTAGATGGTCTAATCTCATACCAGTAATCCCAATTTCATTCAAAATAAAGGGACAAAAAGTTAAAGCTATATCTATATTATCATAACAAAGAAAACAAAGTGAAACTGAGAAAAAAATTGGAGGAATATTTTACCATTCATGTCCCAATCAGATATTGTATTGTTTTTTCAACTTGCATCATATCAACTTGTCCAGAAAGATAAAAATATTTATTCAGAAGCTCTCCATGTCTATTCTTTTCAGCAGTCCACGCCCTTGTCCAACACAGCACAAGAAGTAGGACACGAAACAATCTCATCTCGAACCCCATCTAAGGTATTGAGTAATGTTTGGTAAGTCAGAAGTGCTTCCTCTCTGATCATATCCCCAACCAACATGACAAAATAGTCGTCTGGAGTTTCCCTCGATCTTTCCCTCAGCTCTTTGACTTGCTCGTCAAATACGTCCGAGTTTGGATTTGGTAGAAAATCACTTGGTTTCCAACTTTTTAAGTAAATCAATATGTTTTGTTCGACTCGTTTGTCTAAGGATTTGAAGATTTCCACTTTCTGTGGAGGCATAGAAAATGTTCTGAATTAATCCCAGTTTTACTATAATGAGAAATGAAAGTAAAAAAGTTAGCAATGGTAGGTAAGTAATTGCAAGATATTCAATAACTCACAATTCTCATTAAAATTTTGATAAACAACAGTTAGATTTTTGACAAACAACAATTATGTTTTTTACAAACAGCAGTTAAAACACTTGCCTAGAACATTAGTAACGTGTAGAAAATTTACACTTGCCTAGAACAACAGATGCTTTACTTCACACTTAAAAGGGAGATGATTATTGCGGTTTGTGTTTATCAAACAGGTAGTGAGCAATCAAAAACACTCACAAAATTTTGTGAGAACACAATTTGTAAAAACAAAATGGAACCATAAGATTTTGTAAGAACATTAACCTATGAGTATAATTTGCAGTGGGAATCGACTTTCTTCGGCACCATGGGAATCAATTTTCTTTGGTGTCATGGTATAGTGCTAGATTTATGCAGTGGGAGAGGATAACCCATTGAGTGCCATATGTAGTGGGAATCTTCACACTAACCTCCATTGTAATTTGTAGATGGAGCACGCGTGCTACTGGGATTCGTGAAAGATGGGGTGAAACGGGAAAGGGAGTGATATGGAGTCTGTCTCTTTTTTTGGGAAAAGTCTGACTCGATCAAAATGGAATAGATATTTCACATCCATAACAGCAATGTTGCTAGCTTAAAAGGAATGAACAAAGGTAATTGCAAAGGGAAATTGGCAGGTACGTAATTGCCAGATATTCAATAACTCACAAAATGGGAT
>NMUG010011439.1:0-10630 GCA_002855965.1 Monotropa hypopitys
TTTGAATACCTTGGAACCATGGGGAGACACCTAGTCTACATGGGTTCTCTTGGTCATTACATTATTCTTCGGTCGTGTCTGTGTGCTTGGTGTGCTCTATCGCATCATAGCCTTGTGTCCTTGAGGTATCTTGTGTGTTTGTCTCTTTTCGTGAAAGTTGAGTTGTTCCTTCCTTCAGAAGTTGAGTGTCGTTCTCTTATGGCAAGTTTAGTTGCCCTGCGGTGTTAGTGTGCTCTTGTGTCCACGTTCCTAGTAATCTTGATGCCTTTTGGTGGTCATTATTGTGTGTTAGGCTCCTTTGTTTCGTTAGAATTGAGGTTGAGGTTTGTGGTAAGATGAGATTTGTGGAAGTAATTGAAGATTGTCGTTGTGATTATTTCTTGTCTTGTCATTAGTAAGGAAGAGCTTTGGTCTTGTTGGCAAGTGGTGTTAGGACCTTGGTAGCCTTGGCTTTGGTTGGGAGATTGGAAGTGCCTCTTAGAGCTCCTTGAGTTTTGGTAGCTTGATTATTCTTCCCTTTGTGACGCGAATCCTTGCAAAATTGTTGGAGAATTGGCCTTATGGTCCATATGAGTTCGTGTTTCCTCCGTTATTTTACTGAAATTCTTGAGGCGTTACCGAAATTTTCTACTATTCTTCTTTAAGGGGTAGACCCGTCGGTCATATCTCTTTGCGAGATTGAGTTGTTTGTGCCCATTTTGGATTTTGTATTGAGAAAGAAATCATTGGTGTTGTTTAGAAACCTTGGCGTTGTTCCTTGCCCCGTTGATTGGAAGGTGGAATCTTGATCATAGTGGAATATCGCTTAAGTCCTTCGTCATTGGAAATGAGATGTAATTTGGCATTCGTTTCATCATCGGTGTTTTTCCTTATCTTATCCCACCGGTTGTATTCTAGTTGTACTCATTCCTTACTTTGTGGTTTGGAAAGATACATTTTGGTCTTAGCAGTATGGTATGTTCAGTTGTGTGTGACTCGGTTATCATTGGTGTTGAGATTTCTTTTTAGAGTCTCCTACGTTTGGAAGAGTTGACTATTTCCCTGTTGTTAAGGCATGAGTTCCCTTGAGGGTATTGGGATTTAGGAATATTGTTCCATTTGAGTTTAAGACCTTCTGTAGTCTTGTGAAGATCCTTGAGGTGTCGCCGAGATTGTTGGGATACTTCTCTTTAAGGTGTATGACCCATTGGTCAACATCTTGTGTAATATCACCTTAGTTTTGTTAGCCATAAATCTAAATTGAGGTGCTAGAGTTGTCTTGGGCTAACCGTTGGCTTAAGGTACGATTCGAGATGCATTCGTCCTCGGTTAGATGTTTGTATTGTGGTGATAGTGGTTAGATGGACCATTTGGAGTCCTATCTCTGGTGGTCGTGCATTGTCCTTAGATGTATTTATGCGCGACGAACTAGTCGATCGAGGAACGTGTGCGTGCGTACCGTAATCGTCTTTGTAGTTCTCGCTAGATGATCTAATTGAGGCCAACCCTTGGCTCATTAGGATTCGTGGGACCTATCATATGTTCAACATCGTTAGTATTGATATTAGAGTAGCGCAGCGGAAACATGTTGGGGGTACGATTGCAGTGGCATGAAGAAATATTCTTGTGATCTTGAAATCACCTTTGGAGAACAAATTCTTTCTCCACTCCTTTCAGTGTAACGTTGCGAATATAGTTCGAGCAATGGCATTGGATGATGTGTTTGTTTTCTAATATATTTCCCGATTTTAAATCTTGTACCCGGGTCACTTGGCTTGTAGGGTTCTGAGTGTAGAACGATGAATTTGGTTTGCAAATCTTATTTTTACCTTTGTTCATGAGTTAACAGAGTCATGGACTAACGTTCCTCTTGTTGGTGTTCTTGGGCATTGGATAGACGTTTTTCCTTGTGCGTGTTGCTTCTGTTGTGCTTGTCTTGCGACTAGTTGTGAAGTCTGTTGACTCTTGAATGACATCACATTGGCTTCTTCTTATATGAAGTGTGTATTAGAACCCCCAAAAGTTCTTGGTGGTATCTCACTCGAGTTATGTCTCTAGTTACGAATCACCTATGTGGTGTGTTGTTTGTTCCGATCTTCTAGTGGATGACGTTAGTTGATCTCATCTCAGTTTGGTTCCGATGGAAATTACTCTTGTTCAGAGGATTGAGTGTTGGGTGTTTGTCTCTCTGGCGTTGTTGCTTCCTCGGCTCAATATTTTTTTTGTAGTCCCAATTTTGGTTGCGAGATTCTAATGAAATTGGAAATTTTCCGTTCCGTTCGTTATGATTTGCGTAGAACGTAGTGTTGATCGTTGGAAAGAAGTTTGTGGACCAAAGAAACATGTGTTCGATTGACCGTGGGGAAAAGTTGGGTGCGAATGCATATTGTGGTCTGGACTTGGTGTGAGTTTAGTGCCATGCCATGTTGTTTAGGCTTGGCACTTGCACATTTTGGCATGTGTGGGTGTATGAGTATTTTTGATTATATGATATACGTTTGACTTGCTGAATTGGTTTGAGAAGAGCTACCGTCCGGGTCATCTCAAAACAAATCACCAAGGTCATGCGGTTACCACACTAGGATATGTGTGTTTGGCGTGGTGTGTTCTTTGGCTCGAAATTTTTTTTAGCATTTTCATGTGTTGCATTTATTTCGGTTAAGTTCGCGGGTGTTGGTGCGACGACGTATCCTCGCTAGTTAAAATTTTCCAAACATTCATGCAAACGGTCCTATCGCGTATCAGTGTATCCTCGGCGTGTTCTTGCCGTGTCGGTGTATCCTCGGCGTGTCCTTGCCATGTCCGCGTATCCTCGGCGTGTCCTTGGTGTATCAGCATGTTTTTAGTGTATCCTCATATATCGGGGTGCCCGTAGTGCGATTTTTGGCTTGTGGCAGACGCCGATGCTAGAATTACTCGTGTGCGAGTTTGTAGAACTAATTCGTTCCCCGTTGTAAATGTCGTAGCAAGAAGATTGTTGGCCTCTTGTTCTTGGGGAGACGAATCCCTTATGGAATCCTCCGTCACGTGTATCTTTGACAAGATCATTTGTGTGTTGGCGTGTCCACACCGTATCGGGAGCTGTCCCTTTTATTTTTGTGTGGCATGTGGGTTTTCTCAAGTTTGGTGTTCCTCGATGGAAATCTTGGCATCTCTCTCGTTAGTAAAATCTCGTGGATGAATCATTGGATGTTGAAGTAATGTGGTACTCATGTTTGACCAAGTGTCCAAATGCCGTATCGAATTCATGCATTTTAGTTGGACTCATCCCCACACTTGTTGTGACCCTACTCTTGAGGAGTTTGTTGTGGAGGTACATTTCAACCCTGATTCAACTATCGAGGAGTAAGTTCGTTGGTCCCGTTAGTCGGTGGTTTGGTTTTTTTATCCCCTCTCATTTCTTACTTAATTTCGAGGACGAAATTATTTTAAGGGGTATGAGATGTAGCGACCCAGAATTTTAAATAATTTCTTAAATATCATTATGATTGATATTGGGTCCCATTAAATAAACTTCGATGGTTCGGGGTTGTTGGAGTCCCCGGTGGCAAGTCGGCGTTGTCTTGTGTTGTTCTGCTAATGTGCCGAGGGCCTTCTAGGCCTATTATGGCCTCGAAGAAATTTCTTAACGTGAGTATATTCTTTATGAAAATTGTAGATAATCTCATTAGAAATCCAACGCAACTTAAATCGTCTTAATCGGAGTCCAGACGAAAAAGTTATGACCAAAATACTCTCAGAAATTCCATTTTTTCAAACGAGTGCAAATTTGGCCTTGTCGACCAGTCGACCGTACCGTCGTAGACCGGTCGTGGCACTTCAAAAAGCTTATTTTTGGTCTAGATCGGTCGACCGAGACCCTGTAGACCGGTCGGGGAGTGTATTTTTCCATATTTTCGGAATTAATGAAGGGTAAACTTGGTAATTCACTAGGGAGGCATATGGCTCCCTTAGCCCGATTTTTGGTCATTCCTTCTCACATTTCTAACCCTAGCCTTCCCTTCTCTCTCTCTCTACCTCCATTAATGGAGTTCTACCTTCTCTCTACAAATTAGTGACCTTCCAAGGCTTGGATCAAGATATTCCAAGGAGAAACATTGTTCTCCTCGACGAGGGCTTCCCGGCAAGCCATGGATCGAAGTCATTCGCCAAGATTTGAGTTTTTGGGTCTCCTCCAACCTCAAGCAATGGAGTTTTGGCCTTCATTAACGTCGAAGAGCACCTCGATAGCTACGCGGTGACAGATTTGGATCGCGGCAATGCGGAGGACATTTTTCAGTGACTTCTCCGGTGACTTTTCCGGCGATGCTCCGGTGGGTAAATTCTTAACTCCTATTAAGTATGTGTGTGTATGTGTGTGAGTATATAGGGTCGAGTTGGTACCCTAATGTGTAGGGATTTCATGTTGATAATTAATGCGATATTGTGTCGGAATTAAGCGGTGATCTTGGGCCCGCTAGTTGTATGATATGATGCTCCTAGAGACTTAGGCGCACTAGGTGTTCGACGAAATTCCCGTGTGATAGATGGTTAGTGTTTTTGGTGATTTGTAGGGCAATTGGTGGCCATTGGAGTTTAGGGCCGCCAAGTGTTCGACGAAATGCCCGTGTGAACCTTAGACCGTGTTTTGGGGTTATCTTGACAATTGAGTTGTCGTAGGACTTGTATATGAAACAATTGGATACGTGGAGATTTGAAGATCACAATGGATCCCTTGGAACTCAAGGGACATCACACGTTTGACGATATTTCCAATTGGGCATTGAATGGGGATTCGGGTGTTTAAGTACCTCCCCTTCATGTTTGAAAAACGTGGGCATTCCTTGGACCATTGTGGTAGAGTGTGGGACGCGAAACCCTTGGTTGAGGTCGAACGATCTTGGTGGTTGTCTCCCTTGAATTGGCCAAGGTGGAGCTTATGATTAACGAACTAAGTAAATAATTTCACGTAACCAAATGAACATCGAATATGGAGGATGTGCCCCATGAGGGCTACTCGTACTCAATCTTGAATCTATTATTTGGAAAACTTGTAATGAAAAGGATATGGTCGACTAAGTGGACGTAATATCATAGATCAGATAGTGACTCGTATATCAAAGTGAAAGTAAACCCATTTGCGTGATTTTCGGAATGGTGTAGTTTTAAAAGTAAACCCATTCGCGTGATTTTCGGAATGGTGTTGTTGGCAACGATGATAGGAGAATTATAATTGAACGCATTCTCGTGATTTTCAGAATGCGGGATGGTCACTCTATCCACGACATTGTGCACAATGGGGGTAGCGTAGCCCTCCCAACGGTACTTGGAGAATGATGGATAGGAAAGGATGGTGTGTTACCGGAGCCACCATACCGGACCAACCATATCAACGTTGTATAGATTGAAATAATGAAATTCAAATATTAGTCGCGTGCCTTCGGACTGATCGAAATAATATAGTTCAAATATTAGTCGCGTGCCTTCGGACTAATCAAAATAATATAGTTCGAATATTAGTCGTGTGCCTTCGTACTAATCGAAATAATACAGTTGAAATATTAGTTGTGTGCCTTCAGACCAATCGAAATAAGCTAAAGTAAAAGAAAGAAAGGAATATCTCAAATACTTCAAGTGATGTGTGAATCCAATACTTGACCAAGTAGACGGTCGGAACGATTTGTGAGGTAAGCTAGTGTTGGATATCTTAGCTTTATGTTAGTTTAGGATCCTCAGTTGATCCTTGGAGTTGCTTGACCTCAGTGGTAAGGTTGGTTGAGTTGAGACTAGAGGTTTCTTCGTTTGGACTTGGGATGTCGTACCCTTTTACTCATTTGACATTGCGGATTTGGTTAGACACCCTTTGTTGGTGATATGCTTATGTCACGATTGCCTTGAGTTAGGTTTACACTACGTGCACTCTAGTTTCTTTACTGTTCTAGTACTTTTACTTATGGACACGTAGGGGTTTTCTCACTGAGCTGTTGTTTGCTCAGACCCTCTTTCTTTTCCTTTTTCTAGTCTGTGTTGCAGGACTAGCTGGACTTGGAGCTGGGGTCAGTTGCTGGGTTTTCTTGGGCTCGGCCACCTCCGTTGCAGTGGCTTCTTTTGTACATGGTAGTGTAGGTGCATTACTTCAGTTACAGTTGTTCTTCTTGTACAAAGTAGTTCAGTTGTACTTTCCTTTTGTTGTACTTAGTTGTAGTACTTCAGTTATAATCAGATGTTGTACTTTACCCCTTCCTCTTTATATAATTCTTGTACCCTTCTTTTATACTACTCTGTGATGTAATGATAAATTCAGCTGACTGTATCTGAATGGCAAGTAGTTGTATCCCCCTGTTTACATTCTTTAAATTGTATTTTAAAAAATGGTTTGAAAATCCGGCGCGTGACAATTTTGGTGACTTTGACTTCGGTTTGGTGATTAATAGTGCCTCGTAGAGCTCCTTGAGTGTTAGTAGCTTGGTTATTCTTCCTTCTGTGATGCAAGTTCTTAAAATTTTTTGAAGAGTTGGCCCTATGGTCCGTATGAGTTCGTGTTTCCTCCTTGATTTTAGCGAGATTCTTGAGGCGTTACAGAGTTTTCCTAGTATTTTTCCTTTAAGGGGTATGACCCGCTAGTTATATATCTCCGCGAGATGGAGTTGCGTGTGCTCGTTTGGATTTTTATAGATTCTCCGATGCCGTTGGTCATTAGTTCGCGAATGTAAGTTCGGTTTTGATGCACCTTTCTCATTGGAACTCCTGCCTTATGTTAGTTGGAGCCGGTTGGTCATGCAAAATTCGATATGGATGTCCGTTCGTGGTTGCTTGGTGATTACTGTTTAGATGGAATCTTGAATGTACGTAGAAGTTGTTCATCTTCCTCATATCCGCTTGGATCATTCGATTGAGCATTTCAGTTAGTTGCGAGTCATGCTTTGAGTGCCTTGAAAGGATCCCTTCGTTTGATCTTTTTCCCAACACGATGGCGCAAGTGATGCTCTTGAAGCAAACGTTTGGCTTGTAAGGAGCTGTTATATCTCTGGAACCTGGAACGTTGTCCAAGTCGCTGTCAGTGTGCATCTTGCCTCCTGTTGACCTATTGGATCATAGTTGTGTTTTTCTTGAGTTGTAATTGAATTCAAAGTCACAGGTGTAACTCGTTCGAGTTCTGACCTTTCAGTTATTTGGTAACATTTAGGGCATTTGTTCTATCTCGAATCTTGACGACGACTCTTGTGTACATGCTCATATATGCGTCAGGCCTTGTTCCTTTCTTGCGACTCAGTCAGTGACTCTGGTGTCCACACCATATCGAGAGATGTCCCTTTTATTCTTTTGTGTGGCACATGGCTTTCTCTTTAAACTGGTGCTTCTCGGTTGCGAATCTTATGCCTCCTTGGTCGACATTCTTTGGCATTGATCCCTAGCGTTGTTCGTCCTTGGACTCTACTTGGTAGTTGTTGTTCCACATGAATCATTATCTAATTAGTAAAGATTATTATGAACAATGATATGATTATGAACATAGCATAAAACTTCTTCGTGTGACATGCACATTGTGTCAAATTTTAATACCCGACAAAGCTCATAGCTTACGACAACAAAGCTCATAGCTTATGACAATAAAGCTCATAGCTTACCACAACAAATCTCATAGCTTACGACAATAAAGCTCATAGCTTACGACAATAAATCTCATAGCTTACGACACACGACTCTTCTTTAAATTCATCTTACATTGACATATCTTTTATATTTTATGATATTCAACCATTTTTAACATGCATTTTAACCATTATGCAAATAAACACAATTTTATTTAAACAACAATACATCAACGAATAACATTTCTATAATTTAGTAATTAAAGCATGCATAATCCACTCACCGAAAACCTTTATAGAGAAGATCTTTCACTGGTTTTATGGTCTTTTATTCTTTTCTAAATTTCCACCTGTCAATATAATAAATTCATCAACATCCATAAGATAAATAACTTTTACTAATCATTCCATATCATCATATATCAAAAATTCTAAATTTTAGAATTTTCCTTAAAATTTACATTCTGCCCGAAACACCAGATACCAGTATCTTGAAAAATCCTAGATATCGGTATCTCAGCCAAAGCTTTAGATACTACTACTGAGATATTGCATCAGATACCGCAAGTTAAGATTTTCAAGAAATCGATATCTTGATAACTAAGATATCGGTATCTAGGGTCAATACTAAGATATCGATTTCGGCTGCACAACTACGGTATCTTCCTCTTTTCTTAGATATCGATATCTTGACTTCCTAAGATATCGATAATTTAGGAACTTATACAGATTCGACAGAACTTCAATAGCTTCTGGTTTTTTATTCCAAATCTGATTTTAATCGATTTTGGCTAACAATTCTTGATCGTTTTCTACCAAATTTGAAACATAAGTTCTAACAACGATTTACAACAACACTGTGTTTTTAGATTTGTAAGATCCTATTCCAATTGATTGATACAAAATGGGAAGAGTTTGACGATACTTGGGTTTTCTCCCCAAATTGATTCAGATCAAATTAACCAATCAATCTTTACCCGATTTCTATCAAATTTTGAACATAGGTTCTACACATGATCCTCTACAATTCTATATTTTTAGATTTACAATATCTTACCTCAATTTGACTGAACAAAAATCAGAAGTTTGAGCTGCAACTGGGTTTCCTTTTTCTCCTACCCACTGTTCATCTTCTTCAAAATATGAACTCTCTGCAACAAGTTTCTGGCTACAATGATCTCACCTCTCTCACGAGTATTCTCTCCTCTCACCCAATTACTCACACAATGTTTACAATAATTTACAGATTCATTCTACAAAATACAACCTGAGAGTTATTATACTTATGTTTGAAATTTTTATCAGTTCATACCAAAATCAATTCTTCTATGGAAACTTCTAATACTCTAACACCTAATCCTTCCAAAGTTCTATGAAATTGACACCTCACACAATACTTCTTCAGATTATGCCACGATCATTCATGTATTTGAGATAGATACATCTCTGTATTACAAGCAAACACACCCCTCAATCTCTCGACACCACAGTGCACGATTCCAAACTTTCTTCCTAAATCATACATTCTTCCTCTAACTTCTAATTCTTTCACTTAAGCCCCTAGAACTTAATTAATACTTTCAATTAGCTTTATTTTGATTCTAAAGCCTCAAATAATCCTACAAAATTACATAAACAATTTTATAAATTCGTTAATACTTCCCAATATTATTTTCCAACTCCAATATTATTATTTAGCCGCTAAATACTTCATTTAACATAATATTAACAATTAAACTTGTTTTAATTAACTTAATCGTTAAATTTTTAGGACAGGTGTTACACTGTGTGTTCAGCAGCCATCCTTTTGATCTCTATAGATGCTTGGCAAGATCATGCTCTGGCAGAAGGTAAATCCTTGTTCATTTTTTAAACAATCAATCACCACTGCACTTCTTGTCGCATTGTATTAATACCATTAATTCCTCGGCAGACTTACCATAGTGTCCTTCAATGCATTACCGACCTCTTGATTGCTCGGTAGGCCCCCTTAAAGGACTATGATGCCCTATACTCTTCTCGGTAGGACCAAAAAATGTCCTTGCTACACCATCCTCAACTCGACAAGCCTTCCTAAGGCCTTGCCATACACAGAACACTTTAATTAAATCGTAACCCTTCTTCTTGACAAGTCCTCAATGCGGCACAACCTTTTGCTTGTGATCTGGCAGAATGCCTTGTGCTCGGCATGTGAAACATGTTCATTTATTCCATGCATTATCATGAATTATGTCTAATTAAATTAAAATAAATTAGAAAATAATTAATGAGTTTTAAATAAATAAGAAATACTTGAAAATTTTATTAATCAAAATAATAGTAATAATATTTAAGATAATAAATGTTGCTTAAATAAATAATTAGAAACTTAATTAAGAATTCAATGATGTAAAAGTACGTAAACAAAGATAGAGTAAGGGTTAAATTGAATACTTACTAAGTCTTGGGGTGATAAACTGAAAGAACAATAAATTAAAAGGAAAAGTGTAATTTAACCACTTATGTGCAAAATGCATCGTGGAAAAAGAATTGAAAGAGCATGTGGAGGAATGCATGATCTGTAGTTGTCATTGCACGAGAAAAATTTGTCAATCTTTTGTTGTGTTGGCAAACATTTGAGAGAGAAAGTTAAATACATATATATGCATATAGATTTCATCGACAATATGTATTATGTATTGTGCGTGTGAGACCTCGGTCCTAGAAAATAATAAATAAAAGTATTTTATATAAATTTGGGAAATTCTGATATCCATTTAAAGCCTTAAAGTTATGATATGAAGAAAAAAGGAGTTGATTAGGGGTTTAAGTGAGAAAAACAAATAGGGAGTTCAAATTGGAGTTGCCGACCAGATTAGGGTCCGGCTAAGCTTGTGCCGACCAGTTAGGGGTCCGGCCGAGATGTTGCCGAGCAGATGAGATCCGGTTTAAAGGGGACCGACCAAGCTCATGCCGAGCAGAAGAGAGTCCGGCCGAGAAGAGGTTCGGCCAGTTCAGATGCCTACTTGGCAGTCCGGCCAGGTCAGCTCGTACGTGGCTGCGCGGCCATGTGGACAGTCCATCTGGACATCCATCTATCA